>WBMZ01013244.1:0-144071 GCA_013400975.1 Atrichornis clamosus | reverse complement strand
GTCTAGCAAAACCATGACAAAGGCTTTCTGACTGCTGGTACAGTCCTGCATTGCTCAGCATTTTGGTCTCTGCTACCCAAGGCATTTGAATGATACAGTAGCCAGGATTGTAGCCAATAATAGGTAGAAGTTTCCTCTGTTATGTAGAGACCAACTTCTGTGAAGAGGATTGCTCTTTCTTTACATTATGTAATGGACAAAATGGCTTGTACCTTTTTTACTTTACTGAAAGAGTCTCTTTGAGAATGGAGCCATTTATTCCAAGTGCATTTTTATCTCCTAAGATTCTGCAAGAATAGAGATAATATACCATTAGCTATTTGGCTACTTTTAGTACCAGCTGAAGGGAAATTAAAACAGATAAATAACAGGTCAAGTAGTGTTTCATGTACTTCCCTGTGATATGAAAACTGAGGGGTCTTTCCATTTTCCATACTGATTTTGCAGATAACTTTTTCCAGTCTCAAAAGTTTTGGGGTCTGACTTAAACAAGAAGTGTCCTCATTTCTTAAAAGACTCAATTGCATTTTAATCCAGAAGAAATTTCGAGTGCTGTTGCCCATGAAAATAAAGTCAAGCTTGTCATGGTTGAAAATTTTAGAGATTTCTGAGTAAAACATGAAGATTTAGATCTGCTTCACATATACAATTTACTGTTTTCTTCAATCGTATATTCCATTTTTTAAGTAAAGTGCTCCAACATTTAAGTAAATGTGCCTTTTAAAAACATTTTGTTGTTGCAGCTCAGTTGGAGATATTTTCTCTTTATCTGTGATCATCCAGCATCCCTTCCAAGACTTGTCAAAAGTGAGGATGATGTGTAGAGTAGAATATATTTTGAAGATATGCAAAAAAACCTAATTTGCAACTTTTTTTTCCAATTGTAGAGATTTGGGAACTAGGAGGATTCAGATCATGTTATTGAGATCTTTACTTATGGTAAGCCTTCTGTGATCAGTATACTATGTTTTAAACACATAGTGTTTCACTTTATGTATATGTTTACAAATACAAGTGCAGTGTAACAACTCTGGATTATGAAAATAAACATACATTCATATGACATAGATCTGTAATTCTGTTGTGTAAAACTGTGAAATTTTCTCAACTTACGTTGCAAACAGCAGAAGAAATACGCCTCTGTCTTGTAGAGCACTTTATAACTGAATAATCAGTTAGTTTAATCTACAGATCCAAAAGAACATCATAGAGTAGCTTGAGTTCTGCCAGCAATACTGGCAACATCAAAGTGAAATCACTTTTTTCTCTGAGCCTAGAAAAGCAGTAATTAATTGAATGGCAGATATTTTTAAAACCATAGGAACAGATCCCTGTCTCCAAACCATTAGAGCCTCAGACATCATTATTCTTTCCTTCCTAATGTTTCCAAGTTTCTTGTAAGGTGTGACTGAATTTTTTATAGCAAATACATTTTTCAGCTGTAAACCTTCAGTGATTATTTCTGGATATAGACCCAGATGGGAAGAATCAGAAAGTGGGTAGTAAAAGAGTCTCTTGCCAGTAGAATCCTTATCTATTTTGTAGCAGAAGCTGAAAACTGTTTAGTGAAGTAGGGGAAATAGCATAGAGAATGATTCACAACTAAAGCAGAAGAATGCTTTCCTGAAAAATGAGTTTCTGTCCCTGTTTTGACATGAACTTTGTGTGTGGTGTTAGGCAAATAGGTTAAAATAGGTCCAAATCTGAATCCTAAATTGGTTTGCAGAAGAGCTTGGCATTCACAGTTGCAATTTAAGGGTAGAAAACCTGTTAGAAAGGACCTCAGGTGGTCATTTTGCATGTTGTCTTCATTAAACATAGACTTGGGTACGTCTGAACTGTTGATGACAATATTGATCTCACCAGTCTTAAAATTCCATTCAAGTCTGTAAGAATTGTTCTAATGATTTTGAGTACTGCATAGCCTGTAAGTGTGCTTTAAGGGAGTCAAATTGTACATGTGGAAGGAATTTAACATTTTGAACACTGAATTTTGGTTTGCATTGTCTTTTAGAATATGGAAGTGAAATCCCATCATGGCACGAAAGTGTGAAAGTGAATGTTCTGTTCTCACGTGTTGTGGTTTAACCCACAGGCACCTGGGAGCACCCAGTTACTCACTCTGCCCCGGGGGGGAGGGGGGAGAGAATCCAGACGGTACCAGTGGGAAAAGCAGGTTGAGATGAAGACAGTTTAGTAAGTAAAAAAAGGAAACCAAGAAAAAGGAGAAAAAAGTAGTAATTAAATAAACCAAAACCCCCACATACAACACGATTGCTTACCACAAGCCAACTGATACCCAGCCAGTCCCTGAGCAGTGGCAGCCCTCACAAACTGCCTCCTGTTTGTTTTGCTGCTGAGCATGACACATTTTAGTATGGGTTATCCCTTTGGAAGTGTGTAAGCACTGCTCAGCAGTAACTAAATCATCCCTGTGTCATCAGCACTGTTTTGGTAACAGAACACAGAACACAAATCCAGAACAAAGCAGCATAGTGCTACTGTAAAAAAAAATAACTTTTCCAGCCAAAAACAGTACGAAACAGTTCACATGTAACATCTGTAAGGTATGGGATATGTATATTGAAGATACGATTCTTACGTAAGTCTCAAATAAAAATGTTACTGCATTTTAATTAGAGTTAAATTTTGAATAATTTTGCTCCCTTCGTCCTCAGCAGGTTATATATACTTCACAGTTTCTGAATCTGTTTTGGTTTTAAGATTGGAATATTCTGGTAACCTCCATTTTAAGGGATGGTAAATTTTAAACATTTTTGACTGCTGTGAATGTTCAGCTAATTAATTTTTGAATAGTTGGGTAGAAGTTTACTTTTCTTTATGTACCTACAGAGTTTGCTTTAATTAAAAGTAAGTGAATGAGACAAGTCAGGGGTAGTATTAATTTTTAAAAAGAGCAAAAATAACACTATGGTACCAGATTTCCAAGACAGTGATACTTGCTGCTACTTCATATTTTGCAATAAAGTAGTATTCATAAATCTTTAAGGTGCACATGTAGGCCGTGGTTTCTCATTTTTTATTTCACGTGAGCTTACTCTGCTATATGTGAGCAGCTCATAACCTGAAATGGAAAAATACCTATTGTAATGATTATCTGTTGGAATGATTATCATCTTCGTTTTATAGCCTGCAACTTTTCATAAGCCATAGAAAGAAAAATCATAAATCATACCTTTATTTTTTTTCTTCTGGATGTGTTTTTAAGGAAAGGATCCTGAAAAATACCACTTTTAAAATGAGGGAGTTAATTTGAAAATGTGTGCTAAAGTCCTTCCAAATTCATACTGAGGTCAAGAATTTTCAAAATTTATACAATACTTCAACTTGAATCCACCTTTCAGATGCCAAAGCAAACCCATTAAAAAGTGAGTGACAGCTGCAATTAATTCTTATACTGCAGTAATGACACACATTAATTTTACCTCCAACAATGAACAGGTGACTTCAGGATACAAAGCCATAACAATAAGTCATGCACTTCCTTGCTCATTTCTGGACCCATTGCTGTCTCCTTCACTCATGGAGGACTTCGAGCTGAGGCAGCTGGTCCTGGAAATCCTGCACAACCTCATTGACCGGCACGACAACAGAGCCAAGCTCAGAGGGATACGGTAGAGTTTTTTATTTGCTTTGGCCTACTTGAAATTCTAGTTCTTTACCTGAATGACAGAACTGTTGATTTTTAAATGTTTTTCCTAATACGAAATATTAATGTACTGTTTTGGTAAATGCAGAGTGCTCAGTGTCATTTATTGATGGCAGGTGTTCTACAGGTGAGCGTCAGAGCACAGTACCTTAAATGACCATTACAAACATCTGCTCGTTTAGCTGTGGAAGACAGAATATCATTTTATGTAGAGAAAAAAAATACATGTTTTTCATAATTCTGTTCATAGTTCTTTCTCTTCAATTGAAATTTGAATATCATTGTTAAGCATGGATATAATTAAAATGGGAATTGGGTCAAGATTTGTTTGAATAATTCCTGTATTTCATATTCTCTTCCTTTTCAACTTCTTTTTTCTTGCTAAAATGACACGTTTCTTCTGTTTATAGAATAATACCAGATGTTTCTGATCTAAAGATAAAACGAGACAAGATTTCAAGGCAAGATGTGTGCTTCATGAAAAAGGTAATAGAATGAAACATCACTTTTATATCTAGAAATAAGATAAACTGAACCAGTTGTTCTGCTTTTCTTCTACAGTTGTAGTTTTGCAACAAGTCGCAAAGATCAGTTTCAAATTATTTTAAACAAATTACAGTGATTTCGATGTTGAGGTGCTCTAGATACTTGAAAGATAGTTCCATAGCCTTTATTTTGCTGTATTTCTAGACAGTTTTGTATTTAGAAATCTTTTTTCAGATGTGGTGCAGGGACTTATGTGTTATGGTTTAGATAAAGATGTGAAAGAAAGTCAACTTCGAAGGAAAAGATCCATCTTCTTAAAAGATTGTTTTCACAGGACTTTGTACTAGTTGACTTCTGAGTATATTTGGTTCTAAAGAAGAATGGGTTTTTTAGATAATACTTATGTGGAATAAAATTACTTACAATAAACACCTTGTTTGCTATGTGGGAAAAATGCATATAGCTATTAGTGTGCTCTGACATTCCTGACTATGGTTTATCTGTGTAGATGTGTTTGTAAACAAAGAATTGAAATTACTGAAGTAGGCAAAAACACTACATATGTAGTAATGTGCAGTCTAGGGTTGTGCAGCATTCACGGAACACTGCAGTGCTACTGTAGCAAGTAAGTAACTAACTTGCTAAGTTAGTCCAGTTAATATTCTTTGCAGAACATGTGCATCTGGTTTGATTGATACTGGAGTAGTACAAATACGAAAAATACTCCAACATTGGCAATTATTAGTAATATGTCTTTGAATAAGTGAATTAAATTTTAATTCATGAATTTAATATCTATGATTTAAAGCAGTTTGGATAAGATGTATTTACTGATTTTGATGGATGTAAATTGTAGTTGTCTAGCTAAATATTTGACTTGTTAATACTCATCTAAAAAAGAGGGCAGAAGAGGAAAAGAGATTCTTCACTGGTCAAGAAAAGATCATACATTCTTCTAAAAAATGTATTAGCCCTAGGGAATGAAGTTGTTCAATAATTATCTATGTGATACTTTTTCAGGTACATATCACAAATGTAATCTTACTCACCTGGTGTAGATATGCATGTTAGCTGCCTGCTCCTTCCAGATTCTTTCCATAATCAAAAGAGAGGGATGAGGCATCCCCGTTAAATCCATTAAGATCTGAATGACCCTCAAGGCTTGTTTGATGTTACATGGAGATCCTAAGGCAATTGTGTATCATACCTAGGAATTTCAGTACCTAAAATCAGGTGGAATTGAACGAGACAGAGGAACAAAACTTAATCTCAGACCACTTTCTCAGTTTATTTTTATTCTTTCTTTGAAGGGAAATGCTTACCTGCATTTTCCAGTTGTCTAGAAAGATGCATATTGAGAAAATTCACATAGTAATTTATTTTCCTAATTAAGTGCAATTCTTTATCAGTGGGCTAAAAAATTTCGTTGCTTTTATTTTCCAAATATACTGGATCTTTAGACAGCTAACTTTTATTCTGTTTGTTTCATAACACCTTTTGTGTTTCTAATAGCTCTGTTTCCCTCTTTTCTTACTATAATGTGTATTTGGACAACTGTATATTTGATTTTAGAAGTAATAAAAAGACCAATAACATTTTCATTATTTCTTAAGTAAGTATGTCCTGTTTGAAAAACTGAGGTTAAGAATAAGTTTCCTTTCTCTTTCTAGAGCTGAGCTATTACTTCTAGAGATAAAGAGTTAGTCTTTAGATCTTGAAAATTATTTCTGTCAGCTGATAGAGGCTTGTATCCCCCCCACAGATTAAGAATGCTGGAGTGGTACTGAGTTATGTGTTGCATACAACACCTGCTGCTTATCCTGCCTTTCTGTGTTTGCATTTTTTTGGTGTGTGTTGAGATATAGTTTCTGTACAAAGATTGGTCAGAAACAGTGTTATGGGGAAAAGAAAGACACTTGAAGTTGAGAGTCTTTCATTAGATGACCTGTGTTCTTCACTAGAGCTGCAGCCTCCCTGTGCACATTGGTAAATGAGCCCTGCTCACCTTCTGAAACACCTTCTAGAAGGACTTTTGCTTGGTTTGCTATTCAAGGGGATGTGCTCAATGAACAAATTTAATGTCTTCACAAGGATAACACTTGAAGCTCATCGGCTATTTGAATTTTCTTGAGAATGTTTCAAGATTTTTCTCCTGTTCATAAATGAACTTTTTCTTTTTTTTATATATTGCAACAGGAAATTAATTCCAACATCTGACACTGTGCAGTAATCGTACAATTCTTTGTATCATCTTCCCTATCTGTGCATTTCTACATAAAATAGAACAGTACTGTGTTTGTAAATAAGCTGTTGTTAGAAACCACTGGTCTTCTTGATTAATCATGTGCTTGTTTGTATATCTATGTGTACACATGTACTTTATCCTTTTTCCATTTTTTAAATTCTCTATCTAAATTGATCTAACATCAAAATTGGGCCCGTTTGGAGTAGAGAGTTGTACTAGAAGACCTTCAAATATCCTTTCTAACCTAAATTATTCTATTATTTAATACCCATTTTCCCTTTTATGTCTTTTATAGCATGGTCAGCAGTTGTACAGACACATCTACTTAGGCTGCAAAGAAGAAGACAATGTCCAAAAAAACTTTGAACTGCTGTTTACATCTCTAGCTCTTACCACAATTGAGCTGGCCAATGAAGATGTGGTTATTGATCTCATTCGATTAGCTATTGCCTTGCAGGTATGAGTCTATGTTGGGTTCATTGACTGACAATTTATGTTTGTAATTGGAGATGTTAATACCTTGTTTTGTTTGTATATTGATCCTCAAATTGGAAATCTCATCATTCGGGCCAAAACTGATTGATCCACTAAGGAATTGCACTTTGTACATAACACTTATTAATGGGAAACTTCAACTAATCACTTTTGTGACAAACTTCCACAGCCTGTGCAGTTAAGGAAAAATAGCAAAGTGGAAATTTGTTGAAACATTTCGTAGAATCACTGATAGTCATTAGCAGATTGACAAGGTGTTCTTACAAACTATGACCTTGTGACAGTGTTCTGTAAAAAATGTATGGACAGTCTGCACCTTGGATTAAAGCTTTTGTATAATTGATTGGTTGGGAATATTTCATTTTACTCTATAGTAAAATTCTGTCAGTGCATTGACAGGCTTTATTCCTTAACATTTCCTTAATAGGATCAAACATTATCTCATACTTGCATACAGTCCTCAGGGAAGCTATATGACTTATTAAGTTTTTCTGTGTTGAAATTAAAGCATTAAAAAAAATAAAGTAGTGCAAACATGTGCCCCAGAAATTTGATGAAATCAGGCCCTGTATTCCCAGTTCACTTTGTCATTAACCTTATTCCCAAATGTCCACCTGCATTATGAAACCTCTGAAATGCAATGTGCATCCTTAATTTTAAAATACGTCACGGAACCAAATCTTTACTTGATGAAAATGACATTAGGATCTATTTTTACTAGAGCAAAAATAATGCAATCTGAATAAACATTAAAATGCTAATATGCATTAAATAATTCCCTTTATGATGCTGTATCTGTGACTCAAACAGGTGATCTTTATTATGAAACTGCTGTTTCTCATTTTCCTGAGAAAATGTTATAATCAACAGATGGTAAGGACAAGAGACTACCAGTCAATAACCTGTACTTCCTTTCTGAGAAGCAGAATTTTGGGTTGAGTACATTTATTTCTCTTCATAATGGTTGAATCTTTTAAGCTCTCTAACTTCAGATCAATATATTCCTAATTCAGGAGTGAGGTAAAAGACTAAAATTTTAAAATGAGAGGTATCAAACGCTAAGTAACGACAGATGATCATCATATGTCAGCTGGTGTTGCCGTTGATAATTTTGACTTCCTTATATTCAGAACTGCCTGTTAACTTGGGAAAACATAATACTACCCCTTATATTTCAGGACATTGCCATCATCAATGAGGATAATCTGCCAATGTTTAATCGCTGTGGTGTCATGGCATTGGTTGCAGCATATCTGAACTTTCTGAGTCAGATGATTGCAGTTCCTGCCTTTTGTCAGCATGTCAGCAAGGTAACACATAGTTAAATAATTCAAGTCAATTAGTATAGTGCATATTCGACTGTAAAATCAGTAAACAACTTAAGTCAAGTAATTGCTTGTGGTGTTGATCTCCCATATATGTGTCCACTGACACTGTTCTTGATCTTTAGTCTCTGATGGCATTACTTACAGGCTCTTAACATTATAAACAGAATAGTCTTTTCTCCAGGTATAGCATTTGAATTTTGTTTATAGTATCATATATAATGGCCAAATCCCTGTGGTATAAGATTTTACAGCCCCGCTGTCTTTGTTAAAAAAGTACTGACGTGCACAAGACCATGAGAACCAGATTTTTAGTGTAAAGGGTGAGTGCCACAGTTTCTTTCTCTGGTTAAAAGAAATTGTAAAGCCTCATTTGTGCTGAGGTAGGTGTTAGTGAAGGTTCGTTATTGGAGAAAACAGCTATGGAACTACTCTGTTTGTACTGTTTGACTTGGGGTTTTTTTTCAGGTCATTGAAACCAGGAGTCTGGAAGCATCTTATTTTCTACCAGAAACAGTTTTCAGAGACAAATGCAGGTAAGTAGATACAAAATGCGAGTTAGTGGACAGTGAAGTACCTATTTTACTATTAAAAAAATCACACATCATGGGAATATGTTACATACATGAAAAAAATCAGGATACGCAGAGGAAACACAAGTATTCAAAGCATGCATGCTTATAGGAAAAATAAAGATGGTTTTCAGACTGGTTAATTGTAGTCAGAGGCACTTATGCACAATATGATGCTCTGTGTGCTAACACAGCAAAATGAATTTTCACTGAATCACAGAATGGGTGAGGCTGGAAAGGTTCTGTGGAGGTCATCTGGTTCAAGAACCCTGCTTAAGCAGGGTCACCTAGAGCAGACTGTTCAGGACCACATCCAGATGGTTTTGGAATATCTCCAAGGATAGAGACTCCACAACCTCGCTGGGTAACCTGTTCCAGTGCTTGGTCACCTTCACAGTAAAACAGTGTTTGCTGATGTTCAACCTTCTGTGTTTCAGTCTGTGCCCATTGCCTGTGGTTCTGTCACTGTGCAGCCCTGAAAAGCACCTGGCTCTGAGGCCTTTCCAGTCTCCCTCAGGGGAGTTGTACACACTGATAAGATCCACTTTCTTTTCTCCATGCTGAACAGTCCCAGCTCTCTCAGTCTGTCTTCACTGGGGAGATGTTCCAGTCCCTTAATCCACCTTTGTGGTCCTTTGTTTCACTTTCTAAAGTAAGTCCATGTCCTGGGGAGCCCAGCTTCTGACACAGCACTCCAGGTGTCCTTACCAGAGCTGAGGGGAAGAATCTCCTCTCTCCACCTGCTGGCAGTGCTCCTCCTGATGCAGCCCAGGATACCCTCAGTCTTTTTTGCCACAAGGGCACACTGCTGGCAAATGGCAAATACTACTATTACTACTAATTAATTAATTACTATTGCTATTAGCATTACTATTGGTGTGCAGGGGATTATTTATTTAAGAGAGATCTTATTCTCACAAGATGTAGCAGAATAGGTGAGGAACATATTTCAGACAGACAGGAAGTGTTGAGGTAATCTAAAATACTGCAGAGGTTTTCGGTGGATTAGTTTTAGGTGTGTATTCATTCCTAAAAATTGAGCAAGCTTTATTTCCATCAGATCATTACCATTGACCCTTCTTGGTTGCTCATAGACATTGGAAGAATACTTCACTTAACCAACAAATATATACTCAACCAACAAAATAACTTCAAATATATATTTTGACAGTCTTCCAAAATCCTTAGAGAAGCATGAAAAAGATTTATTTTTCCTGACGAACAAGATCGCAGAATCATTAGGAGGCAGTGGATACAGTGTGGAAAGATTGTCAGTTCCATATGTACCCCAGGTAACAGGTAAGTGGTGATTAGTAGCAACACCACGAAATACCAGTTATTAAGAAAGCTTTCCTAATGTGTTATGTGCCAATGACATGTAATGTGACTACTTGGCAACAAGACCTAATCAGATCATTTTATCTTCTCAAGATGTTTCTTTTTTTTTCTCATTAGCTACTGTATTATTGCTAAGAAGTTTCAACTATTTGTCCTTTTAAGATACATTTTTTCCTTAAAGAAAGGAAGTGATGCAGAAAGGCCTAGAATCCACTTTGACTCTTTCTAATGAAGTCTTTGGTTTCTGAAGAATACCTGTGCTAACTTGATTTGGAAAATGAGGGAGGAATAGAAAAGTCAGTATACTTTATCCTTTTTATGTAAACAGTGGATGAAAGATACTCCATTGTTTTGCCGTATGGTTTTGTGCTGATTTATTTGCCTTAGTTAAATTCTCAATGAGCAGATGTTAATTTAATCAAGAATGGGATATTCTCCTCCATCAGATATCTATGCAAGCTTAGTGTCAGGTAACAGTAGAAATAAAGAATTGCCTGAGGAAGCTTTGTGGGAGTTCATGCTACACAGGCAGTGTGAATAATTGTGAAGGACTAGCTAGTATGTGACATTTGTGTGCTTTTGGCTTTTAATACATTTTCTACAGCCAATTGAGCAACTGAAAAAAATTGTATGAAGAGCTTGTTTTCTTAACCATGTGTGTTTTGTGGTTGTGTGTAAGTGGTTGCTATTGTAATAGCCTGTGGGGGATGCCAGCGTGAAGCATTACCTTTTTAAAGCACCTAGCAGAAAAAAATGTGATTTATGTGTTCTCTGGCTCGCATGTAGAAAGAACCATAGTACCTATGGACAGATGTGTTGCACTTGCAGTCTGATTTCAGAGACATTGCTGCCTGCTCTTGAGTATCTTTTTTGGGTAGGTGCTATGGGAGGAATGGAGTTCACCAGACAGCAGGTGTGGTTTTTTCCCAAATGTGAGCAGGCACACTAGAGATCTGTTCTGACAGAGCCACAATGTCTATTTTCTGTTGCTGGTTGTCTTCTCCTAAAAAGGATCTTGTTCCTATACTTATTTCTTCTGGCATAAAAAAACCCATTTAATGTTATATTTTAGTATTGGCACAAGAGGTGGGCAGCAAGTAAGGAAATGTAACGGGCTTTGAGTGAATGAAAATGGAATGAGGAAGATAGCCTGGTTTGAGATTTATGTTAAGCCTCTTTTAGAAACTCAGATGTATTTGTACCCAAATGACTTCACTAAGGTTTTCTTGGATGATTTGCTAAAAATGCATTCCTACACAGGAAGAGATGTAAGTTCTAACATCAAGATCAAGTGAGTTTAGCTGCAAGTATGTGATTAAGTGCCTCTGCAGGTGATGAGAAATTGCCATATTTAATCCTAAATCTTAGCATATGTGGATCAGATGGGTTCAGGGATTTTTGTAATCTTTTTATAAAGACCAGCAACCAAATCTTGTTCCTTGTCTGTTACCACAGCTAATGAAGTTCATTAATCTTTGATCCTGTGGGCTGTTGAGCTTCCAAGGTTTTCATTTACCTAAATCAGGACCGAGTGAATGTTTTAGAATTCCTAAGCTTTTCATTTTTTACTGCAATCAAATGTTACATTTCTGCTATTAATATTATAATGCTAGAATGTAGTGCTTCAGAAGAGGTCATTAATTTTAGTAAAATATGTATCCATTTTTTGGATATTCCTGTGAAATCTAGGGTTGAACCAAAAAAGCCAGTAAATACCTTGTCCTAATTATTTCTGGTATTTTCAAATATCAGTGACATAATGCTTTGCAATGACTTCTAGACATAATTTTGTCATCCTATCTTTGTTTCATTTCTTGATACTTCTTATCAGTTTGAAAGACATTAATATCTGGAAATTTTTGTACCTTTTTCTCTTTCTTACTGGGGGAGGGAGAAAACTGATAATTTAAATGTACTTTCAATCTTTTTTTGTATCTATCTAGATTTATATATATTTAATTCAACTCTATTTCCATCAGGCAAAAAACCTCATAAATGCAAACACAAGTCAAAAGGTAAAAATGAGCTGTAGGTCAGCCTGCTCTCCTGCTGCCTGTGGTGTGTCCCTATAGGATATGCAGTCAAAAAAAACACTTTTAGAAGGCCTAAAGACCTTTAGGCCAGAAATTGTGTTGTACTTAGTGGACTTAGTGTTTCCTCTCCCTTTTTTTTTGTTTATCTCCTTGATATGCCTGTAGCAATATTAGCTGCTGTGAGGTTTGCTGTTGTGTTTACTCTTGATTTGGTACTCTACAATATGGTAGCTTCCTATTTTGTTTTCTTGAGCAGGTAGTAGAGCCATAAGTATCATTTTTGTGATGGTACTAATTACCTCTTTGAGAGACATTGCAAGAACTTGTAGAAAGTTGGAAGAAGCTCTCAGTTGTTCAAAGAATGATGGTTCATCTCTGTCACTGGCCGTTCAGGATAAAGGTCCCTTAGCAGGACATGTGCAAGTGCACATGTTCTGTGTGCATCCCACCCGGAGCTGGGTGTAGGCACTGTACCCACCAGCTGTCTCCTGGTGTCCTGCGGGTCCTCAAGTCCCACAGCCCCAGTCCAGCTGCTGGTACAGATCCCCTTTGCACACTGGGATGCCCGTGTGTATGCACGTGGATCCCAGTCAATCCCCCTGGCTCCATGGTCTTCCTGACAGTTGGCCTGGGCCTCCTGGCCCCTCCAGGGGCCTCCCCTTCAGTGACACACGCGGTCACTCCCTGCTCCCAGGACACTTGACCTGCTCACATGCTGGTCCAGCTGGGTGGGAATCACTGTGCTGTGCAGCTTTGCTCACTCCAGACCAGGCATCTGACCTGTGGTCTGACTCCAGGTTCTGTGCCCAGACCCCCATGCACACAACTGCACAAAGAACAGAGTCCCTTACCCAGGAAAAGAGGTACCTTAAAGGTCATCTAGTTCCAGCCCCTCTGCCACAGGCAGGGACACCACTTCACTACACTTCTCTAAGCCCCATCCAGCCTGGCTTTGAACACTTCCAGAGATGGGGCATCCACAGCTTCTCTGGACAACCTCCAGTGTCTCACCACCATCACAGTAAAGAATTTACTCCCAATATCTAATCTAAACCTGGCCTCTTTTAGTTTAAAGCCATTGCCCCTTGTCTAATTGCTACATGCCCTTGTCTAAAGGGCTCAATCCTGCCTTGGCCAGTGAGGTGACAGAGAGCTGAGCTGCTGCCATTGCCCCGTGGTGTGGGTGCCACCCCCAGGCAGTAGGGCCCGGGCTTCTGGGACAGCCCTGGCAGGGGCTGACGCTGTGGGTGTTGAGGCTCCACCATTGTCCTTGTGCCGCTGGGCTCCTTCGTGTGCATGGATGAGCTTTGTATCTTAGAAGAGAAAAAATGGCCATTTTCACAATCTTTTTATTCACTTAGTATGTCGATATTAGAGACAAATGGGCATTTTTCATAAGCAAGTATAGTGAGGCATCTATTACAAAAATGAATTCTATCCAGAGCAGTCCCCAAAATGTATCTTTTGGTGTTTGTGTGTCAGTTCTAGAGAGAGCAGCAAGATGGCAGCAGAGATGTGGTTTTGTTGCGTGTTTTTTCTTGAGGGCTGAGGTGCTTCCCTCAGATTCAGTATGTATTGGGTCATGGACCAGTGAGCTGTCAGGGATTAAAAATTAAGTAAATCCTTCAGAATGCCACTTGAAATGCTCAGAATTTCTGAGAACCTGGCAAATATAAGTAGAATTCAGGTGTTTTTTACTAATCTTGTTCTTTCACTGCCTCTTGATCTTAAAATGACTTTTCACTTATGTGACTTCTGAAAGTTATTTCTTGATTTGTAAAAACTGAGCATGTTCAGCTCTGCTGGAATGAATTCTGTTTGTTCATGCTCAATATTTGCACTGCAAAAGCACTTTGCTCTGCTAGAAGTGGTTTAAACAAAGGTTGCACAGCATAAATTATCTTGTCATGGGGGAGTTTTACAGTCATTCTCCTTATCATAGTATCAAGTGCTTATAGGTGCTTCTAACTGTGCAGTGCAAGTCATTGAACAATAATAGCCAGGTCCAAATGGCTTGATCTTGGCTAAAATCTAAAATGTGACATTGCAATTCATGCTTTTGTAAATGAGATATACAAAAGTCAGATCAAGTCTCCCTTTGTCCGACAAGTCTTAAAATGTATTTTTACTGCTTATTAAAATCTTACATTATTGAATGTCAAACATGAGAAAAGACTACTGGTGCATTGTCTCAGGAGTGCAGCCACAGAAGGAAATTCCATCAACTGATGGATCATTTGATCATAATCTCCTTATGCATTAATTAAATTGTGCTTCTTTTAGTATCCGCACAGTTGGTCTTATTCTGACAACTCTTTAGACCAGCTGGACCTGCTAAAATATTTGTAGGAAGTGAGAAATTGAGAGAATTCTTTTCCTCCCATAGATTTTTAGACTCGCTGAATATGGTACTTGTAGCAACAAGAATAAGGAAGGATCATTGTTCATTTCCATTCAGAAATCTTTGTTTCTTCTGTCAATGAATCATCTTCCAAGGAGCCCTTTTCTGTTTAAGAATACCTTAAAATTAAGACCTTAATATTTCAATTTCACAACAAAAAAAAAAAGTTCAAGCTTTTGTAAAGAATTCTACAGGTATATGTCATCATATGCTATGTTATATATTATGCATTTGAATAAGAGCTCATCTCAATTTTTAAAATTCTGGACTTCAAGGGAAAGTTGACAAAATCTGGAATCAGAGGGAGAAGGTACTATAAAGAGGTTATATTCCTTCATATTTAATAATTTAGAGCTGTAACTGATCATTTTTCACAACAATTCAGATGATTAAATGGATGATCTTGGGTTAAATAGGCATATGGAAACAAATCTGCATTTGATGGGTAGAAGTTTGATTGATCACATTTGAAGCGTTACACAAAAAATGAGATAATTTGTTTTTCTGGTAGATGAGGACAGACTCTCCAGGAGGAAGAGTATTGTGGACACAGTGTCTATTCAGGTGGATATTCTGTCTGGCAGCACCACGGAGGATAAGGTATGAAAATCACAGATTATTCTAAAGCAATGTCTTGAGTGGAGGGAGGGGGAAGTGCAAATAAAGTTTTCCCAGGAAGTCTTAATATCTGGTTAATCTAGCAATGTTAGATACTTCAGGGGTTTGGTTTTTTTAAGTCATACATTTGCAGAAATGTGTTGTCAAAGACTCTGTGCTGATCTTACTGTATACGAGTCAAGTACGTCACTATAATTTTTACAGACAGTACTGCAGAATATGGGGTAGCAATACATTTATTTACATGCTGAACAGCTGATATTATGAGTAAATATTGTAAATGTTTTCTTTGTGTTTTGAGGGATCCAATAAATTTCTGCATCTGTATCCCAGCATCATTTGAAGTAATTGAAAGACTTGTTCATCAGCCTGGGGCTGTGAGATACAAGCCTAGAGAGATAAAAGCTTAATGGGAGACCTTCTGTCTCTGAGTGGGACAGTAAAGACCAGGCAGGCTACATGCACCACTGTCACTGTTCCCCTCCAGAAGAGTTTAGCATGCAGCACATAAAAGTCATGGGAGGGATAAAGTAGCAAGAAAAGGGTATGTAGGGTACAGGAGCAATGCTAATTATCCCTTAGGAAGACTGCATTATAATTAAAATTATCCCACATCATTTGACACTTCATTTGAAGTATTTCTTAAAATAAATTTCTACTTCTACTGAATCTGTTTCAAGGTTCTGCTGATTTTTATTAACCAGATGTCTGCTGGCTGTAATGGAGGTTAGCTGTTGAATTGAGGTGTTTGTGCCTCAGATGAAGTACAGATGATTCCTACTTTTGGCATCTTCCAGGACAAACTGCCTAGAGACATGAAGCAGAATGTGTGGACCAAGCTGAGTGTTAGTTAAAAATTCAGTTTTAAGCTATTGCAAAGGAGCAAGCTTCATTTTAGACAGAAGTGATATATTTTGCATTATTATCATTATTATTATTATTATTATTGTTACTTCTTTCTGCTTTGTGCTGATGATACCTCAGATGATCTTTTGTGTTCACTTCTTGCTTTTGTGCTTTAGCAAGGATAGAGATAAAAGCTCAGGAGAAAGAAGAATACAGTGTTTGAATAATAAGTGACACAATCAGATCTCTAGCTTTCTGAAGAAAGTAAATGTTCCTTACAGGATTGGGCATGTTTGACATTAATATTTTTCTTTAAATCATGGTTGAACAGCTGTCTTGAATGTAGAATTAAATGAGAGAAATTTCCATTTCAGATTTCAAGTTATTATGCTGATGTTATGTCAAGCATTGATATATAGACTTTTTTGAAGTGGTTGTAGTGGTTGTAGATAAATCAAAATCTTTTCATGGTTTCTCAGTTTAATGTAGTCTTAATGTGGTCCAGTGTCTTGGATAATGAATTACTTTTTATCTCTTAAAAACAAGAATTTTATTAATCAGAAACACAGGAAGCAAAGTATTCCTTCTTTACTTGCTTTATGATGTTTTTACAAGGCAAAGGCAAAAACAGTATTTTCCGATTAGCTGACTGCACCTTCATACGTGTACATGAAATCTGTTTCTCGTGCTATGTAGATTAGTGAGTTATAACAATCCACAACTGTCAGCAGAACAGAACTGCAAAATAAGGACTATAAAGCTTTGTAACTGAGAGGATTACCTACTTAATTAGTGGAAGTTTTAGGATTAATGGTGTATGGTATCATTTCTGCACTGAGGTAGAAGAATGTTTATCCATAAAAAATGTATTATTGTATACAATACCAATGCAATTCTTCTGTCAGTGGACTCAAAGTTCTTTGTTGTGGCAAGTCTGTTAGTGAATCCTGTTCAGGAAGGTGGTTTATTCCAAAGTTACCTCCATTTATAGGATGAAAGCACTTTCAAAAGCAGCTAGTGCTTCAGTGATATTAATAACCAAGTATAATGCTGAGTAAGATCAGGAACTGCTGTGGATATTAACTAGAACTATGAAAGGCTGCCATAAACAACTAATATTTACCAAATGTGAATGGGGTAAAAGGTGATGATTTCAGAACCTGAATACTCTTATCTCTAGCCATATCCAGAAATACTTGACATAAAAGATGTTTTGATGTTTATTTCTTGATCTTTTATTTACTCAAGAGGTAGAGAATACATGCTTGTATAGTAAAATCTGTTAGAAGAGTATAATTTACAGCTGCATCTCCTGAAATAGCACTCATGTAAAAAGGAACCCGCTAGTTCTACTGGCCTTTCCCTTTCCAGTAGCTCAAGCCAATGAATTAAAAAATTGAAAGCACTCGGAGTCTTCTGAATTCGATTAAGAAACTTTTTTCTACCTTACAGATCTCTTATCTTAAATCATATTGGACCATTCCAAACAATTAGTGTTTATCAGGAAAAATAAAAGTGCTGCCTGTTTACCTGTTGGAAGGATTGAAGTGAGGAAGTTCAAGCCAAGAAACTGTGTTATATTTAGGTGAACACTGTTCTGCCATCTAAACATTCTCCCCTAATACCATGACAGCGGTTTCACTGTAAATACATTTATTGGTATAGAAACTAGGTTTATAACTAATTGAAGCACTTTGGTAATTTTGCAGCCCCAAGCAATTCCTAGTGAAGTACATCTGCATCAGCAAATGGATATTTATATTACTAGATGAACAAATTTTCTCAGTGCCTAGCTTGTTATGAAGGGCCCTTTAACTCCAGTGTTTATGATGTAAGCACCAAATTATTTGGAGGCCATAATGGTACAAAGTTAGCTTAAAGCAATAACCATTTTCCACTCTGCACTCTACTATCATCTCACTCTGCTGGTAACTCAGCAAGGCTCAGGAAGCAGTTGATGTTATTGGCAGTAGCTGTCTAAGAACTGGGACTGAGATTTTACAGTACAGAAACACTACAGCTTACTTCTGACCTAAAGGAGTGTTCTGCCAAAATTCAAATCTTTTTCCAAAGTATTGTTGCCATAGAGCATCTTGGCAAGAATTTAGAAAGTTTTCCTTAATCTCATTTGATAAAAATTTCCTCGCTAATCTCAGAGGCTTAAAAAGGTGAATTTAGTGATCTGTTGGCTATCATAGAAACTCCAAATAAAGTTATTAAAGACTTGTAAGGCAGAGAAGCTCTTGCTATTTTGGCCTTCTGTGTTTATCATATTTCTTATTTTTTAGATAGTTATATGTGATCATTAAGAGGCTTTGTTTCTTTGTATTTAGGTTGATAATACTGAAGAAATCACCTTTGAAGCTTTGAAGAAAGCCATTGGTAAGATTTATTACAGTTGTGGTTATGCAGCATAGTTCTTGATTACTGTGGAATTGCTGAAGAAAAAGGAGAGGCCAGGATAATGTAAAATATTACGTGTTTCTCTTCAGCTAGTAAATGTATTTAAAACTCCAGTTATTTATTTCTAAATTTCTGAAATGATACCTTGCTAATGTTAATGAATTCATTTTCTGAAGTTAATTGAACTGAATGAAAAGCATCTGGAAATGCCTGTCATCTATTATATTTGCCTTACAGGCCAAGCTATAAATGTGAGATATTCAAGTCATTGCATGATTATTTATAAGCAACATAAGTATTTTCTATGTATTTAAATTTTCAGGTCTTCAATGTATTAAAAAAATAGGTTGTAAGTTACACATTGTGGACTTCAGAAACACTCAGATTTTATAAAAGAATGTTTCTCTGATAAGTGGCTGGTATTAGAACACAGAATTATCCACATTCCTTATCTCATATCTCTATAAGTAATTGCTAATTAATGCCATCCAGTCCACCTAAATCTTATGTAAAATATGAATTAAATGTTGTTTTAAACAGTAGACACTGACATTTTAATAATATAATCTGACAGTCTTCCAAATGTGCTTGATCCCTGAGGTACTTAAATTCATGACATGCTGGAAAGTTCCAGCTGCTTGTAGGTTCAGTCAGCCTATGGAGGTTGAACTTGCTTTTCCCAAGTTC
The DNA here is from genome assembly GCA_013400975.1 of Atrichornis clamosus. Taxonomy (NCBI): domain Eukaryota; kingdom Metazoa; phylum Chordata; class Aves; order Passeriformes; family Menuridae; genus Atrichornis; species Atrichornis clamosus. The sequence goes on along the minus strand of WBMZ01013244.1, from coordinate 124,952 downwards.
TAATAGAGAACTCTGGCCACCTGTCAGCATGATACTGGGAGGGAAGATGCTTCCTTGTTTTGAAGCTGAACCTGTGTGCCGTGAGAAGTGCAGGCAATAAAGCAAAAGGGAGCCTGGACGTATTCATAATTAAAGACATAGTAAGAAAGGGGCAAAATTGGGTCCTCAAACCATCCCCCTGAAATTGTATCTGCATTTTGCTTTAGGAGCAATGCCAGATGACAGCTCACTTGAGAACGGTTGCATCACTTCAAGCACAACACTCGTTTGCTTCTGCAGTACACATTTGATATCACTTACATGTCATAGGCAAAGATTACATTTGTCTTTTTTTTTTAATTACACTTTTAAGATAACAATGGACTTGAAGAGCAGGAAAAAGAAAAAAGGCGTCTTGTGATTGAAAAGTTCCAAAAAGCACCATTTGAAGAAATTGCAGCACAATGTGAAACCAAAGTGAGTGTCTGGAAATGTTATACAGCACTGAGGATGTCAGTGTAAGCATTAGTGGGGATGTGCTGACTAAAGGTGATTTAAGTTGTCATGTCACTGCTACTGTTACTTCTAAAGAAGTTCATTTCTTTGTTTTGTCTCCACTGTTATCAATGTTGGGAGATTTCAGTGGTTTAAAGTGTGCTTTTGATTGTTCCTAGATCATTTGGAAAGGAATGGATATCTTGTATATTCTTCACCTTAATGTTTTCCTTGCTATCTTTGAAATCTAGGTTCACAGTCCATTCCTATTTCATTCTGGGATAACTGGAGCAGTATTTAACCCTTTATATATTTTGAATAACTACATGTATTTCAGATTTGTTAAACTCCTGTCTGCAACAGCAAAATTTGCTGTATAATTCCTGGCACTTCAGGACAGGCTGTATCTCTAATGCATCTTCAAGTCTCAAAATCCTTGCAGCAGTGAGACATGCTGCCTAGATTTGCATGTGGCAATAGGGAATACACTCACTGAGTATGACCTGGAACATCCATTGTAGCTCAGTTCAATATCTAGGAGTTAATAATTCAATTTTAATTTTTTTTTTTCCCTAGGCAAACTTGCTTCATGATAGACTTGCACAGATACTGGAACTCACCATCCGGTAAGGCTTCATGCAAGAAGAATATCGTGAATGAAAAATGAATTATAAAGCAGTTGTGGCTATTTTCAGATGGCTATGTCACAGTGTTCTCAAACTCTAGGGGGAAAATAATTGCCTTAACTGAATGCTGTGTTTTAACCCTGGTAGGGTTTTCAGCCCCACATAGGCACTGGCTTAACCCTCCTCAGTGGGATGAGGAAGAGATTTGGAAGGGTAGAAGTGAGAAAAACCTGTGGGTTGAGATAAGAACAATTTAATAGATAAAGCAAAAGTCACACATGCTAGCAAAGCAAAATAAGAAATACATTCATTTCCCATGGGAGGCAGGTGTTCAGCCATCTCCAGGAAAGCAGGGCTCTTTGGGAAGGCAAATGCCATCACTCTGAATGTCTGTCCTTCCCTGCTTCTTTCCTTAAAGCTGTTACTACTGAGAATGACACTGTATGATACAGGATATCCCATGGGTCAGTTGGGGTCAGCTGCCCCATCTGTGTGCCCTCCCAACTTCTTGCCCCTCTCCAGCCTACACTCTGGCACAGCAGTGTGAGGAGCAGAAAAGCCCTTGACTCTGTGCAAGCACTGCTCAGCAGTAAGAAAGACATCCCTGTGTTATCAACACTGTTTCCACACAAATCCAAAACACAGCTACTGTAAAAAAAAAATTAACTCTATCCCAGCCAAAACCAGCACACTGAAAAAGAGTGCTTTTCATCACTTTGATTTTCTTACTATTTTGAATCCTTTTAATAGTAGAGAGTATCCAGAAACCGTATCATCACGTCTTACAGTATTTCTGTGTCTATCAGTATTGCAGGATGTTCTCCCGTTGCTGCATCTGTTTGAGAAAGTAATTAGATATTTAGCATCCAAAATAGTACATTGTCTTACTATAGAGTTGTGCACATCCATTGTGCAGGATAAATAGTATTTATTAGCAGTAAGATGTATTTGGATAGTTTCGTAATATCAGTGAATTTGATGATATATATGAGAATATAAAAATCCTCAGGGCATGATCATTTCATTAGAATTTCAGGACTAAAATAAAATACTGTTATTTGGGGGTGGGGGGATAGTTTACTCTTGTTTCTCGACTATTAGCATGTAAAGTTATAAAAAAGCAATCCATATAATTATAAATTCTGTATATTGGTTGTGCTTCTCACACAGTCCTCCGCCTAGCCCCTCAGGAACGATGACCATTACTGCTGGACATGCTCATTACCATTCTGTTCCAGTCTATGAGATGAAGTTTCCAGATCTTTGTGTGTATTAAGTGTCTTCTGAAGTCTGCTGGACATTATTTAGAGTAGAGTACAATAGAAAAAACAAGATGAGTTTTCAAATTTTGTTGTTTATTGTATCTGATTCTAATATAATGATGGACATGAGCCAAATACAGATTACTTTAGCCAAATTCATGGGACAGTCTTGAATTGTTTTCTTCTGTAAAATATTTTAAGTTAGGTTTTTCACAGATCATGTTTCTTCATTTTCATTTTTTGAGTACATGTAAAAGTCAGATAAAAAACTTGTCTTGCCATATAGGTGCATATTTCAGTTACTCTAGGAATTTGTATTGCTTCAAATTCCTTTAATTTGAGATACTGTAACTGAAGAACCTATTAAAGTTTTTGTTTGTTTGTTTGTTTGTTTGTTTAGTTGGTTGGGTTTTTTTCCTTCTCTCCACCTCAATTCTCTGTCAAACTAGAATGCTTTTGGCTTGCTTCATCTCATTAAATGTAACCAGTGGAGCCCTACCTTAGCTCCCTCTTGTTCATGCTGTCACAGCTACTCAACTTGTTTGGTTTGAAATATATGGAAAAAAACAATACCTTACATGTGTTCAAATATAGCGAATGAATTAATGGACACTTGTTAAGTATTTTTTGATGCATCACATAACATGCTTTTTAGATAGATGCACCCTCTATATGTCCTGTGTTTCTTGCTAAAAGTTAAATGCTTTGCATAAAAGAGGAGAAATCTCCTCTTGAAGCACGGAATTGTGCAATATATTTCATGTCTTAAGATGTATGGTTTACAGACTATACTTTTGAAAACACTGTAGTATTTTATTGTCTGCTTTAGTATAAATACAGGAGAGATATATTTAGTATAGCAGAAAATAAACAGGGCATTTTAACTCATAAATACTGAAATTATATTCTATGAGACATTTCTCTGTAGTTTATAACAGCTTTTTAGTGATATTTTAGAAATTGAAAGAAAACTCGATGAAATCATTTAAAGATCAAGAATTTATTACATATATTTTCAAGCAAAAGCATTTTTAGAGATGCATCTCAATGTTTGTTTTTGTTTCATTTCTCAAACCTTTAAGGTAACCTTCATAGGTTTATGTATCTGAGCATACTATTCAAATGTAAATAAAGTAAAACTGATAGAGCAAATCACTGACATTTTATTATAATTGTCAAGGCTGTCTTTATGACTCACTAAATTCTGCAGGCAAAAAAAGAAAAACAGCATTCATTGATGCCATGAATAGTAACTTTGAAGTCCCTTAGTCAGTGTGAATCTGATTGAAGCAGTGCAAACATGAATGAATGCTCTCAAATATCTCTAATAAATGTAGACATTTAATTTAGTGGTTTGGATGAACAGTGAACGTGAACGAAGTGACCTAACTTGAGTTAGCCCTGCTTTGAGCAGGAGCTTGGTTTAGATGACTTTCAGAAGTCCCAACCTAAATTAATCTTTGATTGCATAGCTCAAGATCTGAAGGGTTATTAGCCCTGTTAATTTGCTGACTGTTTGGAGCATTTGCAAACCACTGTAAAAAGGATTTCAAGTTTCTTGAACTGTAGTCCAGTATTCTACTAGACTACTTTTAAAAGCTTGATGTGACACAACATCAGAGAAATATCAGCTACTTAAACCTATGAGATGACATGCTGAGACTTTCAGAAAGCATTCACAAAGCTCAAAAGGTAATTGAGACCTTCTTTTCAGTTTAACAGTGCAATCACAGCTGTTAGTGGATGACGAAACAGCCCCTTATCTACAGCATTCCGTTGTGATTTTTACTGCTGCAGCGTATCAGCCTGATCAGACCACAGTCTACACCTAAATAAGACTCTAGCTTTTAGTTTTCACTTTTTTTTTCTTTTTTTTGTAAGGTAAGACTAATAGTTTTTTGGCCTATATAAAGAGTGTAATTTTTTAAAAAGTAAATCTAACATAGGGATACAATGTAAAACACCTATCCACTCTGTCATTTTTTTAAGAATATCACCCTGCACTTTTGTACAAAAAGAAAATAAGGAGTCTAAGTAATAAAGAATGTACTTCTGTTTGCACTTGTGCAGTATGGAGACTGTGCTGTAAATACAGGATTGTTTCTGTGATTGAATTCTGTTGCATGAATGCTGCATGTGAAAAAATTGGATTCAGCATTTCATTTTCTGTTCTGTTTATGAAGTATTTTTTCCTTTATGGTAATGGTAGGTTTCCGTGTTTCCAGTGTTCAGTGAGCATTGTTTGGGAAATGCAGGTGTTGTGCAGGTATAGTGCAGGGAGTGAAGAGCTTGTAACACTCTGCTGTTCATGTGATATGTAATTTCTTCCTTTATGGAAATTCAGGGAGTCTGTAAGTTGATAATTGGTTCACTCTGGCCTTTCTAGACATACGGAAGATGGGAGTGACTGTAAAATGTATTGTTTTGGTAGCTATTGTTATATGAGCTAATGAATGAAACCAAAAGAATTGAGAATACTGTTTGATGTACAGTACGAAGCTGCTTTGTTTCACTTATCTCTTTATATTCTTCAGACAAGCTGCAGAAGTTGAAAGCTCCTTATGCAAACTGGCCCTGTGTTATCTGCGAAACACTGAGCACTGTCATAATGGTTATAATTGGTGCCCAGCTGTTTAAATGTATTCCAGCTGTTGCTTGGGGTTCTCTTTCCTATTCTGTCATTTTGAAAAAAATACAGCTTTTGGTAGTGGGTGAGTTTAAGATAAATTAAATCCATTGTAATTTCAAAAGATAGAGATAGCCTGTTGTTCAAAATCAGAGTAGGGCTAATTTGTCTGTTGTTCCAGTGGTCATATATTCTGTACTGTATGTAATGAACCAGTTTAAATGTAAAACACACTGTGCAATCTATATTTAAGCAATAAAATAAACCAAAATTTAAAATTAATCTTTTCTGAGGTGTCAGTTAATTTTTATTGCTCACAATTAGGATGTCAATGACATAATTTTTTGTCATTTAAAATAGGCCTCATTTTACACACCTGTTTTGTTTTGCAAATGTTACGGCATAGCAGCCTTATTAAACTACTACATTTATTTACTATTAAACCTGGACAGGCTTGAGAGGTGGGACTGTGCAAACCTCATGAGGGTCATGAGGGTCGGCAAGGCCACGTGCAAGGTCCTGCCCCTGGGTCAGGGCAATCCCAAGCACAAAGAGGGACTGGGAGGCAAATGGATCACATACAGCCCGGAGGGGAAGGACTTGGCAGTGCTGGTGCAGGAGAAGCTCAGAATGTCCCAGCAATGTGCTCTTGCAGCCCAGAAAGCCAAACGTGTCCTGGGCTGCATCCAGAGCAGTGTGGGCAGCAGGTGAGGAAGGGGATTCTGCCCCTCTGCTCTGCCCTTGTGAGACCCCACCTGGGGTACTACATGCAGCTCTGGAATCCCCAAAACAAGAAAGATGTTGACCTGTTGGCACAAGTCCAGAGGAGGCCGCTAAGCTGATCAGAGGGCTGGTGCATCTCTGCTTTGGAGACCGACAGAGTTGGGACTGTTCATGCTGGAGGAATATGATTTCCCCTGGCTCGTGATCCCCCTGACTGGGGAGACCTTATAGCACTTTGTAGTACCTAAAGGGATTTCAAGAGAGCTGGAGAGGGACTTTGGACAAGGGCATGCAGCAATAAGGAGGACTGGCTTCAAACTGAAAGAGTAGGTTTAGGTTAGAGTAGGTTTAGGTTGGATATTAGGAAGCAATTATTTCCTGTGAGGGTGGTGAGACACTGGAACAGGGTGCCTGGAGAAGCTGTGGATGCCCCATCCCTGGAAGTGTTCAAGGGTCAGGCTGGACAGGGCTTTGAGCAACCTGGTCTAGTGGAAGGTGTCCCTTCCCATGGCAGAGGGATTGGAACAAGATGATCTTTAAGATCCTTTCCAACCCAAATCTGTAATTCTCTGACGACACCAGACAAGGAGAATTGGCAGCCACTGCAGTTGTCAGAAAAAACAAAGGTGACCTGTTAAAAGCTTTCTGGTTACCAGGGAAGTTTCTGTCTGGAAGTTTCTGCTTCTTCACAGTGTGCAGTTTATTTGAAAGAGGGAAGACATTCATTGCTCACGGTTTTAGTGATACTATGTACTGAATAGTGCTGGTTCTCAGAGTTCATGCCTTCCTATGTTACATCAAGTCATTTAGGAAATCATGTTCCCAAATCTTTATCATCTCACAGGCAAATAATTCAATGCTTAAAAAGTTAAAATAAATGAAGTAGTATGGAAATAGGAAATATTTTTAGATTAGTGGTTAATAAATTAGTTGTTCACTTTTGGGAAACAACTAGGTTTTGGCCAGCTGTGTCCCAAATCTATGAAAAATATAGTGTAAAGTGACTGAAAATTAAAGAAGAAATAAAAAAATCTCTTCTTGATCTGCTTGTCATTTTCTTATTATTTTAGCGCTGATCTCTGAGAACAAATTTAGCTAATCATAGCTAGATTAAAGACTTCTCTTTATCAACACAATTCCTGTGGTAGTAATTACGGCACAACTTGGGTGTTAAATTCTTCTTGAAATAACAGATACTGGAAAAAAACCCCAAAGGAATAATGACAACACTGCATGGACAACTGCATGTTTATGTTGTTACTTCTCTTTTACTTGATCAATTCAAATCATCCACCCCATCTCTGCAGTCAGAAAATTCAGTATTGCTGGGGGAACGCTTACATAGCCATGATGGTAGTGATAATCAGCAGAAAGGGGGTTTATTTTGAGGGGCAGTGTTCAGAGCAGCAGCACTGCTGTAGTCAGATGAGCTGGTGTTACTACTCAGCAGTGCACTTCATTCACCTGTTTAAAGGCCAGTTTTCCCCCATTTCAGCTCATTGTCTCACTTTTTCATTGCAATATTTATTTCTCAATGCTGTGAAATGTAAAATAATATTTTATCCCAATGATAAAAGGCTGATAAAAGTTCCAGCATAATGCAGATCTCATCCTCAGCATAGGACAAAAATGGGCATTTTGCAGTTGTAGCATTTTGTTTCAGTACTCAGATGTCCTCTTTCTGTACAGCTTGAGGGGGGGAGATAGTTAAAATCATGTCTGCAAATAGAATTTCTCACACCTCTTAGCTGTCTTCTCTGCCTTCCCTTAAAAAAAGTCTTCTATTGTTTTTTTTTTTCCTAGTGCTAGTGGTGTAGCCACTGGGATGGGATTCATGTGACTAAATACCTTTGGGAGTTATTTTGGGAGTTTGTGTGGTGGGATTTTGTTTGCTTTTTTTTTTTCTCACTGCACTAATCCTTTGCACTTTTTTTAGGAAAAGTACTGAAGGGGGAATATCACCAGCCAGAAGTTTATAGGATATAAGCTGCTCATCCAAGATCATTCACTGGCATTTTCACCTGCTGCTCTCATACCATTCAGTTTGCACAAGATCAGATGCTGGGGTTTAGTGAACTTCTGCAGATCTGGAAGAACACAGGGAGTGTCTCTGTATCCCACACGAGGAGACAGTCCTTGGTCTGTAAGGAATACTGTGGAGGCAAAGTGCAGCCTTGTAGAACAGGATGATGGAGAAGAAATCCAGACCTTTCAGAGCAGCTGAATCACTGTGAAGTTTGTAGCAACATTTTTGTTCTAGGAAATGTTGGTGAGTCATAGAGTCATGGAACGGTTTGGGTTGGAAGGGACTTCTAAAGGCTTGTGGTGGCCTGATGTTATCCCTCACTCCCTTCCAGTCTATTTTAAAGCCTGTCAGTCAGCCCTGATAGCTCATGAGCAAAGACCCTCTTTGCCCTGTGAGAAATAGGAATCCTATCTAACACCAGCAGGCCTGGTGCCGTGCTTATCATCCCAAAAAACCCCAAATTCTGGCTGTGACACCATCCATGGAGACAGATACTGATAAACAGGGTGTGTCTTTTCCTCGAAGCACGGGTGAAAAAATGACCTGTGCTCCATGTTCCCTGATCAACCATTCCAAGGTGCTGCATTTCTTTTGATCACCCCTGGGCTACACTTTGTGACTTCATCACCCCCATATCGACAAGCAACGCCCAGTAATAATCTGAGGGCTGTACCAGGCTGGGAAGTTTCCTAGTGATGTCCTAGGGTCCCAGGGAGGCAAGAGACTTCCCTAAGAGGAGGGTCTGTCCAGTATTTTGGACCTTCTGTTGCCTTCAGAAGGGAGTCACACACAGCTGTAGATAGGAATGAAAGAAGGAACTCATTTTCATGTAATTAGCTTTTCTTCTGGGTGTTTCCTGCTAAACTCAATAAAGGAAGAATATCTGCAAAAGGAGTTGGAGTAGTTGCAGTTTGGTTTAATTGAAAACCTGAAATACTTGGCCACTATCAGCAAGATCCAGCCTGAACCATGTGCACACTTAACAAAAATCAGTATGATCATAACAGCTTTTACACAGAAATCAAGTGAAATTATAAGAATACTGTCAAATAATTATTTAAGGTAATATCTGACCTAGATAGATGGTTCATAGTGCTGACCTCCCTACAGTAAGGAGTTAGTACAGCCTAACATCTAATCCTAGTCTATGATTACATCATTTGTGTGCTGGAGAGTGTAAGGCAGCCTGCAGAAGAGAAGCAGGAAGATACTCAGTGGCTGACTGCTGACGTGCCACTTCCCAGGCCCGAGGAGGTGGGTGGTTATCTGCCCTCATGTTCCACAGTTCTGGAGTTCCTGGTGGCATGATGGTGCGTCCCTCTCTTTGCTCTTCTTAACACGCCCCGCAGCGAACCTTCCTCCTCACTGCTCTCCTCAGAGCTGGAAACTGCTGTGCCTATTTCTGTGCCTGCTGGAGGCCTTTCAGCAGGGTCACCTTGGCAGGAGGCTCTCTGCTCCCGGCACTCTGGCCCGTGGGGAAGCTTCAGGCTCTCGTTGAAGAAGGCAGAAGCCATGCACTCGGCCGCGGCCTTGTCGCAGGCACAGAGGAGCTTCTCACACGTGCTCCAACCAATGCCTGAAAGAGACATTTCAGAATTAACGTTTGAAGGCGGTTAAAATTAGTGTGTCATTTGACATGGGAAGATGGGCTTTTGAAAATAAAATTTTCAAATCTGCCATGAATTTTAGTCTCCAAATTCACCTTGAATCATCTACATACAAGCCTGACACCAAGGTGCTGGGCAGCGGAAGGTCCGACAGGCCTTACTGGAATTTGTGAGTCTAAAGACACAAACAGCTGACTTCTTGTCTGCATTATAAAATGTCTGAATGTCATTTTCTCAGCCTGACCTCATCACATCATACACAGCAGTGTGATAACCTTTGTCTCAACTAGGAAAAAAAGCTGAAATTTATAGTAAACATTGTTAACTTTTTGTAAGCTAAATATTTGTCTCCATACTCAGCTCTCAGTCATGGTGGCATTCAGTCTGTGATGCTGACACACTGTCATCAGGACATGAGAATTTCCCCTAACACAAACTTACATTTTGGCATATGATCAAAACATACAACTTCAGATCTCAAATTTCTTTCTGCATGACATCCAAGTTTCTTAACTTGTTCCATACAGCAGTGGTGAGAGAAGCAGCATCTAAAATAAACAGTAGATGTAAATGGAAAATACATACTTTTCCTGCATCCCAGAGTGCTCACTTGTATTACTTGTATCTCTTTATTTTCAATGCCCATTAAAACTGATAAATTTTAATTTTCATACCATGGATTTTTTTTCTATGAAGAACTTTCCTCCTATACTTGCTCCTACCTTCTCTTCCTTCTTCCTAATTCCTTTGGTATCATGTGTTTAACAGTACTGTAATTTTTTAGGGGGGTTTGTTTTAAGATACATAATTACACTTGTAACCATGACCTAATCTGCTGTGGGAAGTGTCTTCAAGTGTCTAAATCTTGGCTGAAAATCTGAAAATTGCATCAGATTTACATCCCCTCATCTAGTTCAATTTTTCATTTGTAAGCAGTCTTATTTTTGTGTGAGTGCAGGAAAAAGTGTGCTATACTTAGACCTGATGTTCCCCAGGTGTTACGAACTTCCACAGAGGGAGAGGTTTTTAGCTGTAAATACAATGCTCTCAGAGGAGCCCTTGTTTTGTGGAATTGTCTGCATTGCTCCTCGTTGTCAGCAGTGCTGTGTTGCACAGGGCCGGCTCTTGGCTGCAGCTCCAACTGAACCTTGCTCCAGCTCTGCCCCCTTCTGAAGGACAGTGTGCCCTGAGTGGATGTTAATTCTTCTCTTCATAAATCACTTTCCAAGCCACCTCGTAGCCAAATTTCACAGTGACCCTTGTCCTCACCTGTTTTGATATACTCCTGCTCTGCTTACCTGCCATTGTTCTCCTTTCTTATTTTGAATTAGTAAGTTCTTTCCAAAACATTGATGCAACAATAGAATATGTCTTAGTCACCTTAAAGTACTTCATGGGGTTTTTTTATCTAAGTGGATTTTATTCCCCAAAACGTGACCTGACTACTGATACATAGCTGTACAATGCCCAACAAACGATGTACTGCTCTTTCCTGGTGCCTGGGCACCCCAGTAACACCCACAGCTAATGGCACACACAGAGGAGCCCTCACCTGTCCAGTGCATCTGTAGGATGACCTTGTCCCTCCTGGCCACAGTAGCAGCCATAGGACTCAAACTCCTCTGGGCACCGCTCCGTTAAGCAGAACAGCATTTCTCCCAGCTGGGGCAGCTCCCTCTTCACTCTTCCACTTCCTCTCTCTTGCAGAAAGGTCAAGCGTTCACACACTATAAAGCAAAGCTGTTATTTGACACATCGTGTTTTCACTGGTTGAGGGCTCTCTTGTGATGACAGAAGTGTTTTCAGAACTATCAGAAGCTTTGAAAGACATCATTTTACCATTTCTAAATTATTGCTCCAGTCCATAAATTATGGCTCTTGGAATACTGCTGACTGAGGAAGAGAGCAGAAGGACAAGGCAATATTTAAAGGGGAGGGAGATCCCTATGAAGATATAACATACAAGTCAAGTTGGATTGCAATGAGAATACTTTGCAGTCCTTTGTAATCCTTCATAGCTAAATTTTTCTTTTGGAATATTCAAACCTAGCTGAGTATTCAGTGGTTTGTGTCTTGGCTAATTCAGAAAATGCAATCCTAACCTTGTGCTTCCACAGTGATAGCTGGGCAAAGACCATGTTTTGCTGAAGGAAACAATATTTTTTTATTTGTTTTAATTTGAAATAAAGTCCAGTTTGAGCTGTGGTGCCCCTAGACCAAATGCAGGAGTGATCTCCTGTAATGACTACTGTTCTGCTGAGGTTTTGGCATCACCATATCCCAATCCTAATGTCTCTGTGGCTCCCCCCAGTCAGGAAGAGCTGATATTGTGAGAGTTATTCCTAAGATTTGAGAGAACACAATGTTCCATATCAGGAAAAAGATGTCACAGGGGCCTCTTTTGGGACTTTGCCGGGAAAAGGACTTGAAAGGGCTGATGGTTGGATGCAGGCTGATGCAGGAGAGAGAGGGAAGGCTTCTGTTCCTTCTGTATCCTCTAGCTCCCATGCCTAATCCCTTCTTCCCTTCTGCAGCTATAGACTGATTCCCTGCTTCTTCCAGGGACAATCCTGGATTACTGTCTCCAATAAATTCTGCCCATGTGCCTGCTTGGGTCTTCACTCACTCATGTTAATTCACAGAACAAACCACAGGTTCATGCACTGATCTGAGCTCTCTAAAAACTGGTATTTCACATTCAAATTTTCCAGTTTGGTGAAAGGTTGGGTTGATTCTTCTCTGATGTCTGCTCTTTTCCTGTTCCAGAGCTGCTTCTCTCCATTGGGAAGCCTGACAAGGTGGATGGGACAGTCCATGAGTGTGGATTTACAGCAGTGACAGGTCTGAAATGTCTTGGGATCTCTGTGATCTCTGAGCAGGAATTGGAACAGAATCAGAAATAGGGAGAAAAAGGCTGACTGGCAAGACTTTGGCAAAAGGTCAGAGTGAGGAGCAGAGAAGTTCTTTTTATTGCTTCTTCTGCTTGTAAAACGAAGTAACTTAATCATGTGATTAAATTACTGCCTGCAAACAAATCAAGGGGAAACATTCACTGAGCTCCTTTTAGAAGCTGCACTGTATGGAAAATGCACTGATACTCTAATAATAGGTAGTTTTTCTAAGTGTTACTGATAGCATACTGGCAGAAGAGGCTAAAGTGATGGAAGCTTTTGCAGATGTCTGCAGCTCCTGTTCTAAATACCAATACATGTGTGCTTATCTAACTGGTTTAAAATAACTGTAATCTTTATATGTAATGTATGCCTACCTTTAATATAGACAGAGCTGAATATTTCATCAGATATAATGGGGGAAAAACGCCTTCATTTACCTTTTCCTGTGGGTTCCTTGGGTTCTCTGTCAGACAGTCCCAGTTCCAGAGCTATTCCAGAGGAAGCTATGCTTGGGCCACCCCTTGCAGGGCTTGTCTCTGGAGAAGACAAATGCATAGATTAGACTTGTGAAGGTAAACTCTTTCAGTAGGGTGTCCAAAAGTGCATATTCTGAACCATAATCAACTGGAAGTCTTCTGCAATTTGTTAATTCATAGTGGGAGGCTGTTAATGAATGGCTAATTAAGCTTTCCCGGTCAGTTGGCAGTGAGCTGCCCTTTGCAGGGCAGTCGGTGTTGTGCACCCTGCACTGTACGTAACCTATCCAGATTATGGGACAAAATGGTGTCATTCTGCATATCCATGAGAAATGCTGACTCCTCAGATAGCTGTGGACAGGAATAGGGGAGTGCTGTGAATTAGAATAGGTGTGATTATTCATTTTTTACTTGCCTTTTCCTTTTGTCCTTGCAGATGTGCCTGCGGGAATCTTCTCGGTGGGGACAGATTTGACTTGCATTGAGTGAATATCTCCTGGGAATGAGGCTGGGGAGGTGGTTATCTCTTCCACAGGGACCACAGCTTCCATAAATCCATCTTCTTCTGAATAAGCAGAAAAAGAAAAGCAGAAGAGGACATAAAAAATAAACAGAAAGATTTTAATTTTAGATAGCTGGTCAGAGTAATATCCTCAGGCAGAACTAGTGAGAATTGATTGTCATAGAGAAAAAACATTCAAGAGGAAAATTGGAAAAGCAAAGAGTATCCACACTGGTCATTTCTTCACTTCTCTTGCCTTTCAGAAGGAAGGACCACGGTTAACTATGACCAGTTTAACTGCTGATTGTTTTTTTGAAATTCTATATGTGTGCACTGAGACAAAGAGCTGTGCCAGGTGCTGGAAACCGTGTTGCTGCTTGGTCAGCTGTACTGAGAGATAAAAAATGCAGGTGAGATGTCATGAGAGGTCATTTTCTGAGTAAATTGCTTAAAAAAATGTGTCCATTCACCTAAAGTATCTAAAACTGAGAGCAACATTGGTGAAAGCAGGAAATTATTTGACTGATGCAGAGCTGGGTGACTGAAGGGTTTACTGAGTTGTAACCACAAGAAAATATTGAGGGAAAATTAAGTTGATTAATTATTTTCAGGAGATTCTTTACCCTAAAAATTAAATTGATATTTATTTTTAGATTATCTGAAGCTTTATTGTTGAGCAGGAATGTTTTAGTAAATTTGAGGATACTTAACACCTTCTTTCTTTCTTTTTATAGTTTTTTTAAAATATAAACTAAGTTGTAAATGAAAACACTTATCAAATGGTTTCACTTTTTCTAAATGTCAATATGAAGAATGTGGCATTTCACAATACTTTGAAAACATTAACGGGCATGTATTTTCATATTTTTAATGCTTCCCTTTTGAATTCTTTGACTGAATTTATTAATTGGACTAAACTCAAATTCATTAAACTTGTCCCTCTGATGTTCTGGTTTTAGTATGTGTTGAAAAGAACCTGTCATAGGATAAAAGAATAGATTAAAAGAAGTTAAAGTACAGCTAAGAACACAGCAAAGCCCAGGAAAGGTGATGGAAGGGGATCAATAGTCACACACTAGTTCTAATAGCTCAGCAAGGTGCACATTTTATGCCACTTTGGTAGTGTTATGTTGAAATGAAAGAGATTCCTGCTGGATGTAGAAAATAAAACCAGAGTTTGGGAAATTCTGCACTTAGCTAAGAATAGATATTACAAATAATCTCCTGGGAGCCATGCAGACCTGCAATACAATTCATAGATCTTCTAATAGATTCAAGTTAATGGAGGAGAGCATTTAGTGATTTTGACCGGTGCTTAGTACAGCAATGCCAAAGTTCTGCATTGATGTGGGAGACACTGTTCAGTCAGTGTAATCAGAGTCAAAAAATTACAGCTTTCTACTCTTCATGTCCAGTTTTCCTTGACATTTTTCTGGTGGGTTTCAGCCTGCCTGGATAATTTTTTCTACACAGAAGGGGCCGCAGAAAACTTCCAAATGTACCAAGGTGCTCCATTTTCAGCTGTACCTACTCTTAAGGCTGTGCTCAAAGCATGAACACCTGCAGAAGCTGAAACAGGTTTTAGACTGGGAAAGAGTTCCATGAAATTATCTATAATAAAGGAGGAGGCAAAATCAAAATGAACCCTTCTGGCAGCAGATGCTGTGAATGTAATTTACAGAAACAACTATTATATCATAAAACCTTATGTGAAGAGGTTTTCAGAAACACTTGGACGAGGAGTGCAAATGTGTGGCTGGAGGCAAGGAACAGCTAATGCTTCTCAGCCTGGTTTTATTGTTTGTGTATCTGCTATCTGACCCTGATCTAAATTTGATTCTCCAGCAGCCCTGTTGTCACCATGCACAGGGTTTTAACTGTGATGCTTTTAGATGAGGAATTGCTGTGCCAGTCAGAGAAAGAGGAAAGCTGAGGGTCACTGACCTTTTATCGAGGGGTCAGCGGGAGCAGGAGCTGTGCCTCTGTGGTCCCTTGTGGTAACTGCAAAAAACAGAGGTGGTGGTGGCCTACCTGCTGCATTTCTGCTGTGCATTCCTGGAGTGACTTTTACTGAAAGCGTCACAAAGCTGAACCAAGCACCTCTGTTAGCCTGGGTTTATAAAGACAGTAATTAAGAGAAATGAAGTGGTTTGCTGAAGGATGTGCAAGTCAGCAGAAGAAGTAGAGGTATTATCCAGAAATCCTGTTCTGCAGATTTTTGACTGTGACACCATAGAGCTTCGTAAATGAAAATCCATCTTCACCTGGAGTCAGGAGTGCCACATCTGTCAACAAAAGTTTAATCAGACTCTTACCTCTGGCTTTGGAAGTTGCCAAGGCAATGTCATGGGGCTCAAAAGAAATCACTATTGAAAACAAAAAAAGGAAACTCAGAAAACACAGTGGCAGCACAGAGTCTTATGAATATTCAAGTTGCTGAAAAGAGCTTTTCCTGAAAGCAGGAAGACCCAGGCATGCCATGGATAGACATTTGCCTATTTTTTTCAGTGGCATATTGATTGTTGTAGACAAAGTGATAGTGATAAAATAATCTCATTTCTGCATGCAAATACTGTACATTGCACTAACATAGGACTCTATGATTCTATGAAAAAAGCAGCATAAATATGACTGAAGTGGGAAATCCAGTATTAACTCCATTTAACAGGCAAAGCATCCACTCCTTGGTAAGACAACCACTGATTGTAGCAAAAAAAAAAAAAATAGAATGTCACAAGAACCACTTGGTCTTGTGGTTTAGAGACTCACACAGGAGGCACCAGAGTGAGAAGTTTTCAACCTGGATCTCTGCATTACAAGTAAATAAATCACCAAATTGGTGACTCGTTGCCACAAACCATGTTCAGTATTTCCTCATACTGCTGCTTGACCTTAATTAATTAAACATCTCTTTAAAGACAAGAAATATGCAATTGGCTGTGGGTCCAGTGGTTGGCACCCACACAGGGAGTCTCTGCCAAACAGCTCACCTGCTCCAACCTGTCTTTCCAGGGAATAAAAGGCTGTTTTGATGAAAACAGCTTTTGCTGTAGAGCGTTCGTTCTCTGCCCTTGGGAAACTTACTGTAAACACTGGTTAAACACATTACATGCACAAACTGAAAAATTGCACCTTCCCATTCAATCTTGAACTCCACCACCAAGACATTATATCTACTCTTACATCAGTCCTTTTAGAAGGGCAGAAAGTGAACAGCCTGTATTCTTTCAGCTTTTGGGAGCTGAAAGCAGGGCTTTTTGCCCTCTTGGCTGCAAACCTTCTTCCACAGACGCAGTCACAGCCCGTGTTCCATCAGTCCCATCATGAACAAACTCTGCAAAAAAAAAAGCATTCTTACTCCAGCAACTTGTGGCCTAGGGTGCTCCTGAGACTGCATCTTGGCATAACATGATCAGAAACATCAGAAGGGAACTTATTTCTAAATATTATTATTATTATTGTGCTTTTTGTAAAGTCATTCTATGATGTAAGTATAGAAAATAGAAACCTAATTTTGTATCATTATGGTAGCAGTATTAAAATACTGCTTTAGTATTTGTACCCTGCTGATACTAAATTCTACTGAGCAACATACAATATAATAATAAAAAATAATCCCAAAGAGGAATTGTGTAGAAATCACCATTCATTAAAGTCCCATTTCAGCAGCTTATTTTTCTGGGTATAAACTAGTCTCAATTTAATTCATCCCAAACAAAGAATTACAGAGATGACCTACTCTCCATGTGATGTGTGGTCAGCTCTCTCTTGCTGGTTGTTTCTGAAAAAGAGAAAAGTCTCTCATAAAGTGTGAGAAGGAGACTTGTCATTGTTTGATCTGAATAGTATAAATCAGGACTTCATTTAATGTGTTCCTATTAAATCAAAGATTTAGTCAAATACATGGCCATTTCACTCTAATTTTTCTCTGTAATAAAGAATCTACCAAAATCCTTTTCCTATAAATTTATCAGATAGGGTTGGGTTTTTTTTCCAAAGTCAGAACTGGACAGAACTGCTACACAGAAGGATCATAACATGCCTGAACATTAAATAAAAATGTTACGTTCAGAGGCTTTTTTTTTTAATTAAGAAATATAATCAGGGACCTAAAATTAGCAGAGGTATATAGCAAACTAAAATTGAATATATCTTTATGAGCAGAAGTAAAACCAGTGTGATTTTCCTGTTGGCACCTGACAATTACCCCTTTATTTGTAGTGTGTTGGAACTACCATACTGAATATTAGGGTCGTCTCATCCCAGTGAAAGACTCCTGTCTTAAGAAAAAACAACAACCTGGCTTTGATGCAAACTTTCCTGGGACATTTTCTTCTCCCTTGACCTATTCAGAAGGGTGTGCACACATCCAGAGCATGATCTAGGTGTGTGTGTCTGTCCTTAGCACTGAGCTCTGTGACTGTGAGCCAAAGGATTAGAAAACCTAACTTTGCTTTTTCACATCTCCCTCAGCTTGGGAGCCCAAAGGTCCTCCCCCTGCCATGCTCCAATTGCAATCCATATGAATGAAGTTTTTAATCCAGGCCTGCTCCCACAGGACAGGCCTTTGGTCTTGCAAGGCTGTAATTTCAGCCCCAGAGCACGGATCAGTGTGTGACAAGGGAGATAAATATCCTGTTCATCCTTAGCGGGGACTTTTCCTTCCAAAATGGAAACCAAGTAACTGAACAGGGTATGCCTGGTTTTGCTTTTCCAGTCAGTTTTTGCATGGTTTAAGGAAAGATTTAGCAATATTTTTAGCATTCCTGCTAGTGACCTCATCACGAGTATCACTCATTCATTCCAGTTGGCAAAAGCCTCACAGGGTTGAGAGGAGCTTCTCTTCTATGAAGAAAAAATCTCTTCATATCTAACTGGAATTTCCCTGTTGCAGTTGTGTCCCTTGCCTCTTGTCCCGTCCCTGTGCACCTCCAGGAAGAGTCTGGCTGCATCTTCTCTCCACACCTCACTGAGAACTGAGGACAGTAAAACGATCTCCCACGAGCCTCCTCCTCTTTCCTCAGGGGCTCCAGCCCCCTCCCCATCTCAGTAACCTCTCCTGGCCCGGCTCCAGGACAGCAATTAGTCAGCCACCACCTTCTCTCCTGGTATTCACCCAAGGAGCAGTAAACGGATAGGACATGACAGAGAGACCAGGTTTGTGGCAGGAAAGTACCCAGCTACTGCTTCATTCTCGTTGGGTCACAGTTGATGCCAGCAGAATTGGCAGGAGGAGGCAGTCGATCAGACCTGTATTATTACCTGTAACTGGAGATGGACAGGAGGAGACATCCAGCCCATTCAGGGAAGAGTTAATATGTGCATTCACAAAGCATTCAATGGCATCTTTGTCACAAGTGCAGAGAAACTGTTCACAGGGATCCCCAGACTCTGGAAATGAAACAAAAATCCAAACAAGGCACTATTGAAAAATGTTTTCCACCTCCTCCTTTTTCCTCCCTGTAAGTTTTGTGTCTGTATTTCATTAGTGCAAGCCTATTTATACTGTGCTTCTGCACACTAAACATAGGTTTCATAGTCCAACACTGGTTTTAAACACCACTGGGTGCAGCCTGGCACGGCTGGCAATAGGTTATTGCCTCTCTGGTTTGTTCTGCAGAGTATTGAGGACTACAGAGCAATGCTCTAGTTTTTCTATGGAAAACTTAATCCAGCTGATACTGCATCTGACATTTCACTGACTTCATTAAAATATTCCTCCTAACTCCAAGAAGTCGCAGTCCACAAGCCAAGCCTTTCATGTAAGATGTGATTTGCTCCTTGTAAAATACCAGAGAACCACAGAATGGTTTGGATTGGAAGGGGCTTTAAACCNCTCCTAACTCCAAGAAGTCGCAGTCCACAAGCCAAGCCTTTCATGTAAGATGTGATTTGCTCCTTGTAAAATACCAGAGAACCACAGAATGGTTTGGATTGGAAGGGGCTTTAAACCTCATCTCACTCCAACCCCCTGCCATGGGCAGGGACACCTCACACCAGACCAGGCTGCTCCAAGCCCCATCCAACCTGGCCTTGAACAGTTCCAGGGATGGGGCATCCACAGCTTCTCTGGGCAACCTGTGCCAGTGCCTCACCACCCTCAAAGTAAAGAATTTCTTCCTAACATAAAATATATGAAATAGTTTCCCAGGAAGTACTGTTTTCCCTCTTCAAAATCTTCTATTTTTCAGAGTTTAAAAAAGTACTGACTTTTCATAGCTGTTACACTTATGTTTCGTATTTATGATGGGGACTATTCTTTTTCTTACGCTTTTTTTTTTAGTTTAAAAAAAATGTTTTCTGATTGCTAAGTATGGAAAGAGCTAAAAAACATTATTAGTATTTAAATGCATTTGGACCTTTTTAGATTGGCCTAAATAGTAAAAATGACTTTAATTTGAAACAAGAAAAAGAAATGGGAAATTGTTGCTTAACCAACTGTAAGGGTATTAGTCTGGGGATTCTGCTCCTCTTTGCTGGTATTCTCAAACAATATTCTAGCATATGGTCTTCTCTGAGAGCCAATAGTTGATGAAAAATTCTGTTATTAGGCATTAAAGAACCCCATTGCACTCTTGTCAGGCCTGTACCAGCATTGCATGGAGTAACTCTTGTTATAACATGGTCTCTGCCCTTGCTGGTGGTACTGCTGTAGCTGAGGAGAGGACATGACCCTCTGAATAAAGAATCTGGTCCCTCAAAGTATGTAAAAATCAGGCCTTGATGCCTCAGCAGAAGATTGTTTTTCAGGTTTTTCTTCAGTATTTGCTGCATTTCTGATGTGTGAAGACATCTCAAGCAATGCCTGGTGGTCCTGCAAAGTCAGGGAAACCTCAGGAAGAGCCTGTTGGAGGAGCCCTGGGAAGTGGAGGTGGTTTCTGGATAATTTCTCTATGACTTTTGGTAGATAGACCAGAATGAACTTCAGGCCATGGTGAGGCTCCAGTGTTCAGCTCTTGTGACAGGTTAATCTCACCACAGGTCAGGTTTTCAGTAGAGCAGCTGACATCTGCAGAAATCTTTGATGGGTCCCATGTGCACTCCATCTCCAGTGCTTCCTCATAGCATTTGCGGTGCTGAAAACAGCATCTTAAAAATGAAATAACAGAGTTCACACAGTTGAGTTTCAGTTCAAGGTCAGACTGTAGTGCTGTCATGTTCCTCCCACACAAAAACACCAAAGGTACCAAAGGAGAAAGGGATGTCCATGGTGTGACCCCCAGACACAAGAAAGGCTGAGTACTGCTTTTCCCTGAGTCAGAGCAGTGGGATAAGAATAGCTGGATGCAAAACTGAGTGGTGGGAGCAGGTCTGCGTGCTGTGGGTGTCCACACATTTCTGTCCTGCTTACAAGGGCTCTACAGGCACTTTAAATAAGAAATCCACTACCAGTGCCCAAATACTTCCCCCCAGCACTGTTGGCTCACTGACAAGCAGTGCCCCATGGCTCAACTCCAGAGATCTTGGATCCAGTCCTGTCCCAGCCTTTCTCACTGCAGTTTTGGAAAACTACGCTGAACCCGGCACTCCTGGAGAGTTAATGGCTCTGCGGTGCCTTGTCAATCCCTGTGTCTCATGGGGTCTATGTAAATACGTGCTCTTTGATCCTCTATGTCTTGTGCTTCTATGCAACGATCACAATTGAAATGCACCTTTTAGCCATGAGAAAGGACCACAAAATATTTTTCTCACACTGGAGAAAAGCAGCTTTCTCCTGCCACAACACAACACAGGCAGTCAGAAACCTTGTGTTTCCCTGCAACCCTTCTGTCCTGCAAACCTCAAGTGCCTACATGGCCACTTCAGCTGTGAATAGCAAAGCAAAGTCAGCTAAACCAACAAGCTGTTCATCAATTTTCTCCTCTCTTCAGCTGTTTGTATAGAGAAATCATCTACATAACCTCTGTGTGCACTGACATCAGCTGTAAATGAAACACCAGTAAAACTAAGTCACCATTTACCCCAGGTAAAATTCTTACATGGATTAAGCAGGGCTTACTGTTAAGATTTAGACTGAAATACCCTGATTTCAGAGAAATGGACTCAGAACACAGGACTGTTATTTAATTGCCTTTGGCCTGGACAATGCTGAATGCAAAGACAACATGAACACCCAAACCCAGCATCTGCTGCCAGGCAGGGTGAACTTGTGATCACAGTAAGGAGTTGCCTTTAGTGGGAATCTTGCTAAAGTCACAGTGGATGTGTTTACACACCACTCCACAGCCCTGCACTGATCAGAGCACAGAGCAAACACCTGCCCCTTGCCAGGCTCCCTTCAAGGCTTCACTTTCTCACCTCCTCTATTTAGAAAGCAGTTCATATTTAAACATGTGCTGTATTAATAAATTATGATTACAACATTTAATTTGTCTTTACAACCAGAGGAGGAGTTCAAGGAATGTATCTAAAAAAGGTGAGGGCAAATTAAATCCAGCAAAGAGGCCCTGATGGATCCTCTGCCCCACAAATTCTGCAGTGCCTTGTTGCAGAGATGAGGCCGAAATCTGTGAGCTCCATCAGGAACAGGGTTTTAACCATCTAGCTGATAAAACATCTCAGTGCACTCCTGTCTCTGCCTGAGGTCTAGTGAGGTGCTAGCATCTAAAAGCTCCTCTAACTGCATAATTAGTCTAATACAATCTCTGCACTTCTTGTTTGTTTAGAACATCACAGTTAAATCGACATTTACTGCAACAGTTAATCCAAAATTTTACTTAGTTTCCCTTTGCAGGCACAAGATTGTAAAATATGGATTGTCCTCTGGGCGTGCTTCCCTTTCACAAGGACTAGGGAGGTAAACTAGGCTGCTAATGTAGATATGACAATTAGCTACTCTGGGAAATGGGAAAAGGCTGATCTTACAGGCATTAGTACTTTCCAATGCCTTAAAAACCTGCAGCAAAGTGTTCAGTCCTTTTCTGTGGAACAGAAATGGCAGGGACAAAACCCAAAATTTGCAAAACTTAGTTTCTAAGAAATAAAGTCAGTGAAAAAAATTGCAACACCGTGGGAACTGTCTCTGGGAAAGACAGGAAACAGCCACTGGTTTGGAGGCTCCCTTGAACCACGGGCACATCTGTGTCAGTGGCGAAGCAAAAATCACTCTCTGTTTGCTGCACACGGCTGTAGGAGTTCTGTGCTGCTAAGGAAACCTCATCCCAGGGCTGCAAACCAATTTGTAAATACAAACTGACTCTGTGGACAATTCTCAGGACAAACCTGCTGATAGGGGGTTCTGCAGTTTCTGTGTTTATGCTGCTCTGCATTAAAAAGAAGCTGAGTGAAGCGAAACCCCAGGTGCTGAGCGCTTCAGGTATCAGTCCAGTGAACTGACTCCAGCTCCCGTTTCAGGATGTCATCACAATTGTTCAGAAAACCTTTCACAGAGTAGTTCCATGGCTTTTTTCCAGTCGTAGGGTTAGATCCCCATTTTCCCAGCCATCCCAAGCTGCAAAGTGGATGGATTAATTTCCATCTAGCTATAGGCATTATCCCTTTCTCAGCCTTTGCTGTCTTGACTCAGGGAATTAATACAGTACATTATTGGAAAACCCTTTTTCTACATAGCTATGGATGTATCTTGATTCTCTTTGAATTTCCTTCCACACCTCCTGCTGACATAAGTGAACAATCGTTTGATTGTCCTGGCCTAAGACTACATTTTCTCTCACTAGAGTCAGCTGGTGTGGGTCTTACTTACCCCCAGATAAATCTACTTTTTTTATAACTGTCTTTAAATCATTTATACAAGTGTTATGCTTTGTAAATCAGAGCATGAGGGCACTTAGAGCCAGTCAGGGCAGAAAAGTCATGGATATAACTTACTCATCAACTTCATCCACAGGGAGCCCTTCCATCTCAAACCGGCAAGAGCAACCATAGTCTTCAAAATCCCTGGGACAAAACCCAGTAACACACTTCATTTTGTTCACAAAGTTCAGAAGAGCAGGGAAGTTAGTGAAGATGGACTGTAGCCAGGTGAAGTGAGAACCCAGGCAGTCTGGAAAGAGAGCAGCCATTAAACACCTGGTAGAGGGAGGTGAGCCAGGCGTGGGTCACACATGGGTGACGTCTGTGTGAACACGGAGCCTAAACGAGGCAGTGGCACAGGGACGCTGAGCAGTGCTTGACACTCAGCAGTACTGCATATCACAGGGGTGTTGGGGGAAGTCTACAGCCTCAAAAAGCCCTGTTTCTTGTTAGTAAATACATAAAAGCAAACCACAGGATTTCGATTCAGTGCTCAAGTACAACTGGAAAACATAACTTACCAAAAAATAATGCAACACTTTCCACATTTTGAAAGACTCCATTGAAGAGTGTGGCATTGTCTAAATGAAAAAATAAAAAAACCATGCTTGTTTTTTAAAAAGTGAATGACAATAACTGTCCCCAGACTCCCCCTGGTCTTGCTTGAGTTGTTAAACCATTTTGAGATGAGTTATTTGCTCATGCTTCCCTGCAATGCTTCTGGAGTATGAGGGATTCCCCACTGCCATGCAATATCGCAGAAGGTAAAGTTTAAGCCTTTCTTACTCAAGATTCTCTCAGGTGTGTTAAGCAGCTCTGGCAGGAATGCTGGCGGCTCCAGTTCTTGGCCACCTACCTCAGCAAACAAATTTGGGAAGAAAAAGGTTTAAAAGTAAAAAAAAAAAATTAAAAAATAATTTTTAAAATCACAGTAAACCAGCAACATACATTTTATTTTGACACATACACCTCATGCCTTTTGAATACCTTTCTACACTGGCCCAGCTAATTGATCAAAGCCAGGAAGCCCTTGCTCAGCTCCAACTGGGAAGCCCAGAATTGTACTGGTAAGTCACATCCACTTCAGCTCAAAAACCAGTCTCTGTTAAACAGAGATGCTAACCCTGTGCTCATCTGAACAGTAGCCCTTACTGGGATAAACCAGTAGAACTCTATAAAATTGGTTTAGTGCCCAACTGTGTCCCAAATATTTCTACTTGGTAATCCTGTGCTATAATTTGAAGCAAGGTTATTTGAAGACAAGTGATTTGGTTTTCCTGAGTCCGTCTTGGCTGTTGCCTTATTGCCTCATTGTCTCTCCTCCTATCACTCTTTATGTTAATTATCTCTTAAGTTAATTATCTCTCTTTCCTTTTGAAAATAATGTGGTAGATTTGATATATTTTCAACACTTTCATTTTTTTCTGTTTGCCAAGTCCTGAATTAGAGTGAAATCTAATATTTGTTCTCTCCCTTCCCATTTTTTAACCTGTTCTTCTCCTCTGCATGATTTCAGAAGACAATGTGTTACTTTGGATTTATTTAACATTGTCTTTTTTAAAAAATACAGTAAGTAAAGTGTATTTACTATCCCAAGAATCTAAAAATTGAATACTGAAAAAGCCCATAATGTTAAATTCATGGCATAACTTATGTCTCAGAATAACTGGCATTAGGAAAGCTGTCCTTTTTCTCTATAAAAGATTCTGGAAAAGAGTTGACAGTTGTCTTGCTCATCTGTTACATTTTCCTGCAATAAATATAGGTGTAGGAGCATAAAGCAGAGTAGTGGGGTTTTTAGATATAAGACTTAACTCTATGTTTAGCAAAGGACTAGGAAAAATAGGATTTCCTTTTTTTTTTTTTTTTTTTTTTAGGTCATATATAAGGACTTTCTCAGGATATCCACAACTTCTGTGGTGTGAACAAGATGTTCATGGTAACAGTCATGTAATTAATTTCTCAAGTTCAGTTGCAGAACGTGGATACAGGATTGAGTGAGGCAGGAAGAGATGCTCCCTCCTGTGTTACTCTTTTTCCTGAAATTCTTGGTCACAACGAGAATCTTTTAGATAACCAGGAATACATCTGAAGTCCTTCACTGCAGCAGGACCAAGGGGAAGAATTGCTTTCCACAAACCAGAAAGGCTGGCCTTTTCACAGAACTGGAACAAGTCTGCTGAAAGCTTCATGGCCATGAGGAATTCAGATTCAAGTGAAATAATGGCATGCCTTGCAAAAAACCAGCATTGAATGCTATCTTTGTACACATGCTTGCTAAAGAAAAACTAACCCTTATTTTCTGGCTTAAAGCCTGTCTTTCCTCAGCAATGACAAACATGCTTCCCCTCAGCCGTGTTCTATCAAGTGCATTAGAGCCAGGTTTGACACACTGAGTAACAGCAGGGCTCAAACCAAGTGTCTGTTGGTGAACAGACATTAATCACTTGCTCCTTTCAGCAAAATTTTTGGAAAACATGAAAATCCTATCGAATTGAAATGCATCAGGGGAGAAAATTCATAAAGTCATATCCCAGGGCTAGTGGAAACTGCGATTGCTCCAGTATCCTTCACTTGCACTTAGTTCTTCTCAGCAAACTAAACTGTGTTCACCCAATTAACACATAAATATTGGAAGTTCCCCTGGAGAAGAATCTCTCTGCAGGGTCAGCAGCCTGGTAAACCATTGGCTCCTTTAATCCTCTCACTGCATAGAACAATATTTCTAACTGTCACAAAGTCAAGATCAATGAATTAATGAGATTGCTTACTTCTGTTTAAATTGGAGGGGAGGAACAAAGAGAAAATGGTTTCTAGATTAATTATTCTCTTTTCTTCTTTGGGTATCAAGCACTTGGAGCTACTGGCCCTATGTCATTCCCTGTATGGGCAGAGAAAGATTGCACTGCAGAAATCAATCATTTAAATCTCAGGAGGCCCTGGGGACGTCAACTTCTCTTGCCTTTGTCTAAAATCTGCTAAAGAACTCTGCACATGATCAGAGGAGACTTGTATGAAACATCAGCTCTTGGGCTTTCCCACTGTATACCTTATCCATGGAATTTCTTTCCACGTTCTTTCAACATGTTTAATTGTTCCTGAACTGCATCTGTGATTTGCCTACTCTGACAACAGTTTTCTGAAGTGTTGCCTAAAAAAAGACCATCAAAAAACCATCAGTGCACCTCCAGTTGTTTTTTGCAGTTGTGGCTCACTAAAATGTCGTAATACAGGGCATGGATGCAGTCATTATAAACCTCGGGAAGCAAAAACCCCAAATGTTTGGGGAAAATCAAGGTGCAGCAAACCCAAACTATTTGATTTATTCAAGGAAAACTACATTAACTCTTTTCAAAGATGTTATTTCATGCACAGATATTTGCTTTAGCCTCAAAGTAGAGATCAGCAGAATAGATCCCCCACAAATATAAATCAATAGTTCTCTCAAACCTAAACTTGGTAACTCTTTAAATCTTTGTGCTGATTGTGCTTAGCTGTGGGGAGAGAATCTAAACACTGTTGCACAGCCTTTTGAGGTCTGGGGGAAATCTCCTTCAAGTGTCACGTCAGGAAGATTTGTGAGTGTCCAGATATTTCTGAGTGCACTATCAATATAAAAAGAAATCTCGATTTTTAATTTTTTTTAATGAATAAACAGTGCAGGTATTTTGGCATTCACTGTCAGTGCAGCAGGAAATGTGAATATTCTCAATGATTTCTCTCTATATAGTAGGAGTCTTAAGGTTCAGCTTCATCATTTCAGCCCATGTGTTTTGTGTTAGACCTATTTCTTTTCTGATTTCCAACGCTCGCACCCCCTCAGAAGAGAGGCAACTGGTGAAGCTGACGTGGGTCAGTGCAGAGTTTGTCTGTGCTGGTGTCCTGACTTTTCTCTTCCCCTTAGAAATAACCCCATGGATCAACCAGAAATGATGTCAGACCTTCTAGGAGTCCTTCTCTCCACTTGCACATCACAACTCTTACTGACATTCCCACACAGAGCCTGCAGGAATTTGAGATGTTTGCCCACCCCTGACTCTGGGAAGTTTTGTCATTCATGATAATAAAATCTAAAGACTTATATGATGAAAAAACCCTATTCATACTAAAATTCAAAAGAGGAGCTTTAGCTGAACGTGGGTTATATTTCAGGATGCACTGAATGGTTTGGAGACTTAAGACAATATGCATGTATTTAATGAGTAGAATCTCTTTATATGAAACATAAATTTGGAGTCTAACTGACTTAATGACAAAATGCCAGCAAACAGAAGTTGTAATTTTTCGGTTCTATTTTTAACCCCTCTAAATGTTGGGGGGGGGGGTTTTTTGCTTCACTACAGGTCCTAAGAAAGGTATTCTATAAGTATTTCATATAGAAACTTCTTTAAGTGCATTTGGGTGTTGAACACCAAAATTTGAGGGGAGAGAAGGTGTGTTTCTAAGGGAGGGTTTCCACATGCATATACTTAAAATAGTATTTTAGCATAATGTCAAATAATCATAAAAATACATTGCCACTTACCACTGTACACCACCATGGACATAGACACCAGCAGAATTATAAGCATTTTTTGTTTAATCCAAAGACAAGAAAAAAAGTCACACAGCAGACTGGTGTACCTGGTGAGTTAAGTAAAATATTAGGCAGAATGTTATCTCTTGAGCCTGGGAGTGGGAAGACATCATCTTAGGAAATCATTCTTTTGTATCCTGGATATATTTCTGCTTGATACATTTCAGTTTTTGCCCTTACCATAGTAAATGCACATATTACAGGAATGGTGAGCCTTACGTATCCTTGTTTTACCAATGTCCTCTATAAATCTGACTAACAATATTTATTTTGGTATTGTTTTAAGTGAGCCAATAGATTCTGTGAAAGTGCCATTAAGCAATAAAATGGTGCACTTGCAGTTTCTTTTGCTGTTCAAACAGTTTTCACATCTTCCATGATCCTACAGAATGTTCAAACAATTCTTCACATTATGTTGAAATGAAGATATTATGAAATGAAATGAAAAAATTATGAAATGAAATGAAAAAATTGAATGAAAAAATTAAATGAAAAATTATTCTGAGATTGCCTCTATGGAATCCAGTTTAACTACAAATTTTTGTTATATGAAACAAACTAATGTAATGGATTGTAAATAAACATTTATTCTAATCTTTGTTGAGACTGATCTAATATATCATAATTTTCTCTAATGATAAATATGATGTTGTTTGGAGATCTTTAAGCTCTGGGTGTGCTTGTCTTTACAGAAATGTGTGTAAAGAATTCTTCTGAAGCTAGAAGTGTTGCACTAGTATTCATTAAATGGAAGATGATAGATTGGTTTTTATCTACACTCACAGATTGCTCTAAATTTAGAATGATTTTCCAAGTAAGTCAGGCATGGAGCTTTTTACAGCCAAATAGATGAATATATGTATCCATTTTCAAATATGTACCTGCTGATGATTATCCACTATTCTGAGCTCAAATATTGAATTCATTTCTATTATAGAATCTTGTAATATTTCATCAGGAAATAACAGCTCTAACAGAGTAACAGAAATCTAACAGCTCTAAATATTTATAGTCTATTTTCCCAAACCTCTTACCTATACTTTAGTCTACAACTACACAGTCACAAATAGCTTATTCTACATTGTTTTCTTCCTGCTTCCCATATTATAGAGTACATTCAGAAAGGCTTACCTTGAGGGATTTTATTCGAAAGCAGTTGGATGGAGAACAAATGGATTTCAGCAAAGTCAGTACTAAGTTATTTATACCCACTTGGATATAGACCTCACCCATGTGATCACTTCCTTTATCAAACCCCACTTCAACATTTATTAATTAATTCTTCCATGAGATTCCTTAGAGTCATTATGCCCACAGAGTATCTGGTAATATGGCTCCAGCCATGTAAAGGATCTATACTGAGAAGTCTGTTCTGCAGGTGCATTCACCCTATAATAACTTTCCCTAATACTCGTCTGTAATTAAATAACAGTCATCCCATTGTTATTAATCACTCACAAAATCTCTTGGGCATGTGAATATGGCTTTAATAGCTTAGCAAGAGGTAGTGTTCAGTGATGAAAGATGAGTGAGAATTTACACAGCTTTAAACATTGGCATTCCTCAGGGCTGGGAAGTCTTCTCTCGTCTATCCACAGTGGCTCTGATCCAAGGCTGAGTGAAATCCAGGAGAAGGTTGATTCAGTGAGCTTGGGGAAGGCTTCTCCTCATCAGGAAGCTGTGCTGTCTGCCAGGGCCAGACACAGCTGCCCTTCAACGAGTCCATCAACAAAGGCAAACTGTCCACCGAGTTGTAGCACAGAGAAGTGAGAAGTCTGACAGGTGGGAATTGTAAAAGTACATGAGCTCCTTCAGACCCTGTGACCTACACAGTTTTCAGAAAGGCCTTTGACACCGTCACCCATAAGATCCTCGTAGAGAAGTTGTTGATATCTGTTCTGGATGTGCCCAGTGAGGTGGGTTGAAAACTGACTGAATGATGGGGCCCAGAGGGTGGTGGTCAGTGGCACAAAGTCTGTTTGGGGGCCAGGGACTGGTGGTGCACGGCAGCAGTCAGTGCTGGGTGCAGTCCTGCTTAGCATCTTCATGAATGACGTGGATGAGGGGGCAGAGCGTACCCCCGCGGGCTGGCAGCTGACACTGAACTGCGATGAGTGACTGACATTTCAATGGGTCTTGCTGCCATCCAGAGGTCCTGGGGTCCTGCTGGACACAGGGGTGAACCCCACAAAGCAGCGTGCCCTTGCAGCAGGGAAGGCTAAGGATGTCCTTGGCTGCACTGGGCAAAGTACTGTGCCTGCAGACTGCGAGAGTGGGTCCTGCCCCTCTGCTCTGCACTGGTGAGGCCACACCTGCAGGGCTCTGTCCAGCTCTGGGCTCCTCAGTATAAGACAGACATGGAAAAACTTGAGGCAGTTCAAAGAAGGGCCGCAAAGATGGTGAAGGGACTAGAACACCTCTCATGAGGAGGGGACAAGAGAGCTGGGACTCTCACTAGAGGAGCCTCAGGGGGTTCCCATCAGTGCCGATAAACACCCGAGGGGAGGGTGCAGGGAGGACAGAGCCTCTTTCCAGTGGTGCCCAGTGATGTGACAAGAGGCAATGGGCATGGACTGAGAGAGCTGCTGCAGAGATCTCCCACAGCAATCCAGTGCCATGGCCATATTAACATTCCCAACACATACTCACCGTATGGACATTCCTATTTATTCCGCTGGCCCAACTCTCAATATCAACTGTAATTGGTACTACTCCAATCTATCCTGCTCTTTGACATCACAGATGTGCCTCTTTCATGCTATTGGGCACAACAGTCAAATGTATTTTGGAAGGGAGTTGCTTCATCGCTCCTCTCCCTGGGGTCAGCATTGCTGATGGTGCCACCTTTCTCCTTGGCTTTGTCTTTGAACACATATTTCTTCAGAGAAACATCAATGTGCACCAGACATAGTGCAAATAGTCTTCTTATTTAAAAACAATATTAATGGCTTGATGATATACACTGGGTAGATAGTAGCCTGATATTGCTGCAATGCAGCAAAATATGGGATCATGCAATTGATTTGGTTATTTTTTGACTTTTTAGAACGGTTTTTTAGTTCACTGGAGTTGCATATAAAGGACATGAAGGACAGGTTGGATGATGCAACCTGATCTAGTGGGTGGCATCCCTGCCCATGGCAGAGGGTTTGGAAGGAGATGACCTTTAAAGTCCCTTCCAACCCAAACCATTCTGTAATTCCATATTTCTAGGAATCCTGGTGAGCTCACAAAAATACATCTCAGAGTGAAAGTACAAGAGGTCTGATCACTTCCTGGGTTGAAGTCTGAACTACGTGCCTTGCTGAAGCATTGGGAAGCTCTTGATTTAGAAAATAATCTGCATGTGTTTAACAGCAGAGAAAATCTTGCCTTCAGTACTTCAGGTTGCTTTTAAACTACTTTACCTTTGTTCATTTTGATTACTATGTCTTAACTGTCAATAAAACTAGTAGAAACTATTTGCATTCACTAGCCAACCATATAAACATCCTTTATAAAATAAGATTTTTAAAAGCCTTTCAATGCTTTTATTGCAGTTACACCACTTGTATAAAATATATCTGTTTTTACACATTATTTTTACAATGCCTTGGAGGAGAAGACATTTCTAGGTTAACATCTGGATAATAGCTTGTCTTATTACAAATATTTGCAAATAACATGTTGCTTTCTGATTTTTACACTGAGAAATCAAAAAGACAACTAAAACTGCCACCAGTCTTCCAACTTGCAGTAAAATTTCTCAGTGCTCTAAACTGATGTACAGATGTTTTTAAGGCATTTTTGCTTTAATGCTGGAACAACACAAAAAATATTGGTTAGAAGAGGTTTAACAAAGAAATATTAAAACATACATGAAGGTCAAATAATAATTTTTTTAATCCCTTAAAAATCATTATCAGATAAAATAGCTACCTGGTGAAAGACAGCAATTATTCTGTGGATATATATATATAAATTTTTGTTCTATCTTAATAATAAGGTATGTAGAGATATGGAGATATAAAGAGAAAATGTACTTACTGTGGGAGTAAGCAACTCTTTTGACTCTTTCACAGACATAACTAGCATTTTTCATGAACCAGGAATAGTATTCAACACAGTACCTGAAGATGCAGTTAAAGATAGGAGATGTAGTTAAACATAGGAGGCTTGTTATCTTGCATAAGGAGAGGGACTTTGGACAAGGAGGAATGGCTTCAAATTGAAAGAGGCCAGGTTTGGGTTGAATATTAGGAAGAAATTCTTTACTGTGAGGGTGGTGAGACAGTAGCACAGGTTCAGAGAAGTTGTGGATGCCTCATCCCTGGAAGTGTTCAAGGCAGAGTTGGACTGAGCTTTGAGCAACCTGGTCTAGCAGCAGATGTCCCTGCCCACGGCAACAGAGTTGGAGCTCAATGGTCTCTAAGTGCCCTTCCAACCCAAGCCAGCCTGTGACTCTGACACACACAGCTACCAGGTTGCTATTACTGATTGTGGAAATAAAAAACTAGATTCCAACCTCAATTATGCCATTAGATATTTGGAAAAATGCAGCTGGATATTTTACACTTAAATGGAATACTGGAAGCCAGATCAGGTACTGATCAGTGTACTGGGATACATTTGGATCTCAGCTGGTGGTCACAGACTCCCAAAAAGAATCTTTGGTGATTGAAAATTATCGTTTGGGAAAAAAGCCTGAAGGACAGTTTTGAGCAGATAGAGAAAGAGAAACTAGGACCAGTTTTTACCTCATGGCTTCCTTTCTGGAATATCTTCTCTGACCAACACAGAGACACAGCTGAAAGAACCTACAGAGCTCCATCACACAGGGTTTGATCTTCTGCACTATAAGAGTGACAGGAGGCGAGGTGACACGGGGCTCTCTGAGCATCGCCTGTGGGCACCCTGGGGAAAAAACACAACCCTGAACTAGCACAAATATTCATCTCACTAAATTTCTTGCAATATCGTATCTGGGCTATGAGCTCCAAAGCAATGTCTTTCTTCCCTACTCCAGCACTCAAAAAAATAAGGGACATCTCTGCAAAAGCCACCTGGGGCTCCGAAAAGAAAGAAAGGAAGGAAGGAAGAAAGAAAGAGAGAGAAAGAAAGAGAGAGAGAGAGAAAGAAAGAGAGAGAGAGAGAAAGAAAGAGAGAGAGAGAGAAAGAAAGAGAGAGAGAGAGAAAGAAAGAGAGAGAGAGAGAAAGAAAGAGAGAGAGAGAGAAAGAAAGAGAGAGAGAGAGAAAGAAAGAGAGAGAGAGAGAAAGAAAGAGAGAGAGAGAGAAAGAAAGAGAGAGAGAGAGAAAGAAAGAGAGAGAGAGAGAAAGAAAGAGAGAGAGAGAGAAAGAAAGAGAGAGAGAGAGAAAGAAAGAGAGAGAGAGAGAAAGAAAGAGAGAGAGAGAGAAAGAAAGAGAGAGAGAGAGAAAGAAAGAGAGAGAGAGAGAAAGAAAGAGAGAGAGAGAGAAAGAAAGAGAGAGAGAGAGAAAGAAAGAGAGAGAGAGAGAAAGAAAGAGAGAGAGAGAGAAAGAAAGAGAGAGAGAGAGAAAGAAAGAAAGAGAGGAAGAAAGGAAGAAAGAAAGAGCAGAGCGAGGGCAGCTGTGGTGTGATTGTCAACTATTTTTTCCATTTGTGTAACTAGCAGCAGGCTTTGGCCATGTGTGGATAAACTGCCTTACCTGCTGAGTATAATCCCCTTAGACAGTGTAATTGCATTTCCAGGTTCACATGTCACGCACTTTATAGCTTTGGGCAATCCTATGTTATGTGATAGCAGAGGTTATGAAGGTTAAATTTGGACTAATGAAGTTCTGTTGAAATAAGCTTGAGTCATTTAGTGCTGACAAGAATTTAATATAAAATGGCATTCTTGGCCAGGAGCAAAATAAAGGCTCTGCCAACCTGAAAAAGATTGCTGTGAAACTATTTCTCTTCTGGCAGTGCTTGCCCAAGGTACCAAGAGTATGGAGGAGTAAGGGACAGACACTGGCAGCTCCCAAACTCAGGGGCCCCTCTGAAAACCAGTTGTGTGTCAAAGGCACTACACAAATATCACGTGTAATTTTAGTCAGGGATGGGCAAGAGGGAGCCCCATTTCTTTTAACCTCAGCAACTTCACATAAATGTCATTAGGTTTAGTCCAATTAATAGCATTTGACACACCTGGATATTTTTCCACTCTGTGTCAATTAAAAATTAATGATTTCTTGCTTAAGTAAACACACTGCATATTAACAGTCAAGCATCAGAGCATGAGGCAACGAGGTTTTAATATAAGTTGTCCCTGAAAAGTAAAGTTGATGTGAATAATTAAAACTTGCTAAAGGCCACCCTCCTATGAATCTCAGCCTCTGTCAAAGTGGGTACACCTATCCTGCCACACAGGTGTTAAAAGCTTTACTCAAGCTATGAGGTTTGCCAGAACAAATTCAGCTTTATCTAACTCCAAACTGAATAATGGCATTTTCAATTTGGAGTAATCTATGTGGGAAAGAGAAGTCAAATAAAAAAGCTGAAAGCTAAAGAAATTGCTGTGGTTTTCATTTTTGACAATCAATTTTAAATTAACACTGCATTTGCATAATGCTGGATTTGTTTAATGCTGAAATTCTCTTTCAATTAATGTTGTATTTAATTTTTTTTTGATTGCATAGTAAACTCACATAATATGAAATTTAAATTTTCAGCAATTCATAGTAATCATTTATATATCTTCTGTAATAAATTTCTACTGTGAAATGTATTTTTTATATTCAGTTCATAAGTTCATACAGATTTAGATTGAAATAAATAATGAAAAGTAGAAATTTATTTCAGAACTTTCTTTTCTAAGAATGCTCTTTCCTAAGAAATTGAGTCAGTGGAAAAAGACCAGAAAAGGCAGGAACCACAGATCCTGTACAGAGCTTTGCTCCTGCCTGTTTCAAATAGCCACATTGTTTTCACAGCAGTGAAGTGACCAACTCCTGCAGTAAACAGACACTTCCTTTATTAACTCAATATCACATCCCTCTGACACTGAGACTAAATTTTGTGGCCAGTGAAAAGCAATGTTATGGTTACTGTGAATGATTCAAACTTTAAATATCCCTCCCTTCATGCTGTAACAAGCACATTAGCCTGTTTTATTGGCTGGCACCCACAGTTGTGATTTAAGAATTGAAGAGCTGGAATAACGCCTCATCCCTCAGGACGATGTGGTTGCCCTTCCTTGCTTTGCGACCCCGCTGTTGGATGTCTTTCTCCAAATGCATGATTGCCAGAATTAGGCAGCCTCTGCAACTTTGGTTCCTGATACAGAGGCATTTGGTGACTCCACTAATCTGGCTGAAATCCATGTTTCCCAGACTTTCCAAAATGGGCTGTTCCCAGTCCGAGGTTCTCCGGGGTGTGTGGTGTGGCCATGGGCACGTGGACAAACTGCACTGTGCACACCACAGCTCCAGCCACACACTCCCACAGCTCCCAGCTGGCTGGCTGTTGGTTAATCCTCAAGTCAAATTCATCCAAAGGAAACAAGGCATAAAGAGAACTTTGGTTTTGTGCAGAATCTTTGCTGGATGAGAATCAGCATAACATATTCTTCTGCCTTCAGGAAGCCTAGTTCATCTTAAATTCTTCTCTTCACACCATCAACAGTGTCAAGAAGTCAAACTATATTTACATGTTATGATTTTGACTCATTTTCCTCTTTCAACCAATGTATGTCATGTGGGGTAGGAGGAGGACTGTGGTATTTGGAGCTCTTTAAACAGAAGTAAAATGAGAGAAAAATAAATCTGACTTCAGAATTAAATAGCATCATACAAGTTAAAAAGATGACCATGAAAACCAAAGTTATTTGGCTTCCTCTCTTCACGGTTTGAAAAGACTCTTGCTTCAAGAACTGCTCCTTGACTCCGCACCAGTGAGTCTTTTCCTTGGAAATGGGTCTCAGTTGATGGGGCTTTTTTACTGCAGTGTTCTCAGGCCTCCCAAGCAATAGCTTCCTCCTTCGCTTTCCTGACACCACCTTTCTGCAGTAGTTGTATTTTTATGATCTTTTGATGAAACTTTGATTTTCTTGGTCATCTTTTTAACTCTGATAATGCTATTTAATTCTGGAAACAGATGTCCCACTGAGTAATATACCCTCAAATACCTTCTTTTCTAATTGCATGGATTAAAAAAAAATATATTAAAAAGAAAACAAGCAGCCCAACATATGCTGGTAGTTCAGTCAACTAGAATGAGACTGGAAACTATGAAAAACCTGATCTAAATTAGCAAAAGCTACAACAAGTAACAATAAAGGATCCTGGTCTTGGATTGCTGCAATAGGCAACAACAGCAAAACCAATGGAAAAAGCAAATGACACCAAAACGGTAAGGTATTGCTGCTCACCTGCTGTGCAATTATTCCCTGTGACAGAAAAACTGAAGGAATTGAAGATTTGTGAAAGAATCTTTCTCTCTGGACCACACTTTTTTACCCAATAAAAAGACACCTTGATGGATAAGTAAAATTATGTTGGAATTCATCAAGGAGCCAAGAGAAGTCAGCAATCAATATATCATTAGAAACAATGAGATTAGCAGGAAATACAGACCAAAACTTGGATTTTGAGGCTCCAAGAAATCCCAAAATGATGACTCAAGGATTGCCCATGTGGAGCCATGGAAGTGGCAGCGGCCGCAGAGCTCTGGGTCAGCTCCACTGGCAGAGAAGGATCACAAGGCTGCAGCTTCCCATGGTGCACAAACCTGCTGGTGATGCTGAGTTTTCACTTTACCTCTCCTGCTTTGACAAGCCAACTACCAACAGCAGTCTTCTCTTTGTCAGATTTATTAGGAATCCATATCAAAACCCCACAATTTCCTTTGACAATACCAGAATGGTAAAGTTTCTTTTTCCATGTTTCCTACTAATCCATCACAAACCATGTAATCAGCATCTCTTTTTGCTCTCTTCACCCATGATCCTTCAGAATTTCCAGGTTTTATTTGCTCATTCCTATTATCAAATTTTCTTGTTTTGTTTCCTAGATGTTCAAATAGACCTTTAAAAAATATTATTTGCCTGGCATTTTAGTTCCTTAGATTCTTCTGGGTTTATCTATAAGATCAAATCCAAAGGATATTAAAGACCCCTGCAATTTAGTCTGATACATTATCTTTGCACTACTCAGCTTCTCTTAGACTGTTGCCACACAGAAACATGAGCAGCTGAGAACTGAGCTTTCATGAAAATCTAGTTGATGATGGTTTTTCCTTAGCTGAGGAAGTAGTTTGCAGTATTCTAAATTCAGAACAATTCTGGAGATTTCATGTGCCATGAGTTGGTTTCATCATTTTATTTATGCCAATAAGGAGATTTAGAGCATGATATTCTGCTTTGGAATTAATTTTAATATTCTCCAATAACTAATCACTGCTAAAATTGACACGCAGAATACATATGTTAATTCTACCACCACAGCATGACCTGTGTTTTGAATGTGCAATTATGTATGATTCACAAACAAATATGAAGCAGTCCCTTGGACATTTTGAGTGGTTTACATACATAAACTTTCATGAGCAAAATAAACATCTATGTTGTTTCTGCACAGGAAAATTTCTATCTTGCATTGCTTTCAAACACACTACTATTTTTGCTGCACGAGGTGCATCTACTTACTGGTAGCTGAGTAAAGTTTCAGTGTCACACCAGGTCTGTAGGAGGGTGGCATAGACAGTACTGAGGAAGGCAAATCTACAGGGAGGGAAAAGAATATAACTTGCTTTGATACCTTAAAAAAAACCAGGAATGTTGATTGAAGGAGCAACAGAAAATAATTTTAAAAAACCCCTGAACTCACAGTTCACTAATAAACACTTCGACATTGATGTATAAATACAGTATCAATCATCTATTTATATATATTACTTTCTATTTACCTTACGTGCCAACTGACACACTTTTTAGCTATCCCAGATCATCTCACCTGGCTCTGTTTGCATCAGTTTGCTGGCTTCTTGTGGAGACACTGTCTGCATCCAAAACATGGGCATCTCAGCTATGGGAACAGAGAGACACATGCCTCCTGTCACTCATATTTGTTATTTATCTGTCTGCTGAGAAGAATTGTATGAGACACTTAACAGCCAGAGTCCCCCACCCAGTACTGCCAGTGGCATATAAAATGCCAAGATGAAATAGGAAGGACAAAATCTGTACTTGACTCGATCTTGAAAAGGCTGTGGGCTATGGAAGGGCAGGATTTGAAGAAGGTATGTTTAAGGGAGACCAAGAGAAGCAGCTTTGTATTGCTTTTCCACAGGCCTGCTCACCAAATTAGGAGCAAAATGTGAGGGAAGACCCAAGTGGCAGAAATATCTATGAGAAGCAAGACTGAGTTTTTCCCTAAAGGATAAGAAACTACAGAATGGAGCCTATAGCTGTTTTAGCGTTTCTGCAATAAAGTAACCAACTCACTAATAACCCAGAGTGGGTCTCCCTGAAAGGCCTTCCAATCTCCACCCTAGAGACGTTTGGGAACCCCACACTCGTGGGGTAGGGCAGGTTCCAGTGCTGCCCTCTGCACTCACCGGGGCTGGGCCGCGGGGCCTGCGACGGGGCCGAGCTCCCCACAGGACTCAGAGAGGGTCCGGCCGTGTCCTGTGGTCTGGGAGCATCCTCATGGGGTGATGGAAGCCACCATCCTTTGGCTCCAACCGTCTTTGGCCATGGTGGGAACTTCGTGGTGGGGATTTCCTCCCCTTTCTGGGCGAGAGGGATCC
Organism: Atrichornis clamosus; assembly: GCA_013400975.1. Lineage (NCBI taxonomy): Eukaryota > Metazoa > Chordata > Aves > Passeriformes > Menuridae > Atrichornis > Atrichornis clamosus. The sequence continues at coordinate 86,660 of WBMZ01013244.1, read as the reverse complement.
TGGCAGCTGGAGAAGCAGGAGAGGCAGAGGGAGGGCACCAGCACACTGGGGATGCTGGTGCCCCACAGCAGCAGCGAGTGCAACACATTGGGGGACAATAATTTCTAAAATACACCCAGAAAGCCCCATCTACTCCTTGAGTGCTTCTCTGGCACATGAGTGACCACTTCTCCATTTAATTTTAAATACTAAAGCATAGGGAGTGCCAATAAGGTTTGAAATTTTAACTGAGAACATTTTAATGTGCAAATTTTCCTAACTAAACTAAAAAAAGAAACTGAAATGTTCCTGCAAAGTCTCTTTTTTCTTCCTTCTTCACATATTTCATGTTTCCTAAACTGCTTTACCACAGAGGAAAGAGATAAAGCTCTTGTCTGTGTGAAGGTGAGCAGGCAGGTACTGCAGGGCAGATACTGCAGTTTGAGAACTGACAACATTTTGTCACAGGAATGGCACTCGTGACTAGAAGAGAAAATAAAGGTTGGCACATGGTTAAGGAAATTAGAAAAGTTTATAAAAAGACAGCAGACTGACTATGGGAAGTGTAGACATTTTGTAGCAGAGATGCAGCTGCAATGACAAGGAGGTCTGAAGGTCTGAATTTCTATTGATTTCTCCTACGTGCAAGCAGGTGCAAAGCCTTGCTTTTTGGCTTCCAAAATTGGAAAAAACAGCACTTTTCTATCTTGTAGCCCTATGGCAAAGTTAAATGTATACTAAAGTTTATGAAATGCTCAAGTACAACTGAATGTCATATAAAGAAACAGATAGAGAAGAATACAGGGAAAAAAATGGCTAAAAAAAAGACGAGGAAATAGTTTAAATAATCTTATTTTTTGATTTAAAACCAACAAATAGTTTTTCTTTTCTTCTCTTTCTCTTTAGAAAACTTATTTTTCTAATTAAATGGCTTTTCACAATAGTTTTTGTATCCTCCAGCTCTCCAATGCATTACTGACCTCTTTTTTTGCTGTTTCAGAGAAACTTCCATGTTACTCTTCATTTGTAGTTAATTTCACAGTTTATTGTGCAGCAAACATACATGGTCTGTTGTCAAGACATTAACCAAGGAGAATACAAATTTAGGTTTGACAATATATGCTCACTTTTAAATGTCCACACATGTTCTGCTGATGGATCCAGGATCTTGTTTGGGTCTTCCTGTAATTTCACGAAACTTGAGACAATCGAATCCAGGTCTTTGGGGTATGAGAAGACAGGGTTAGAGCACTCACTCTCCATTGCATATTGTGTGACAAAAAGGAAAAAATCAGGTTCTGCTGCCATAGAAACAGCAGTTGTCTTTTTTTGATTAAAGTTATTTTGGCAAAGTGTCAGATTTATTTTTATTTTTAAAAAGGAGAGAAATTCCTACAGCTTTCAGCATGGATAACTTGCCACTGATTTCAGTCTATCTGCCTGCTTTAATCAATCCCTGAAAATGAGAGATAGTGATGGGCAGCAGTGGGAGGTGAATATTTGAAGTGCAGCTCAACCTGGCAAAGCAGTTCTGGGTGGAGAAAGCACACAGGACACTGACTGAATGTACCCACCTCCTTCCTGAAGGTAACTCATGTAAAGGTAGGAGGTCATTTGTGCTGAGAGTTCTGGAAGGTACCCAGTTAGATTAAGAGCACTAGGGACCCTCCCCAGCCCAGTGCTGAATTCTGTAAAAGCTCTCATCCCATCAGGTTTTGTTTGTTCCTTCACTAGAAGACCTTGTAACAAATAATTTAAAAGTTTGTAAAATTTACTTTCATTTATGATGTAATTATTTTATTAAACTTACAATAATGTAAAATATTATTCTAACTATAATAAAATGTAAATATATAAGCAATAATAAAAAATAAAATAATATTTAAAGTATTTTGACACGATGTAGATGGAGTACTCATTGCAAGTGCCACCTGGACATGATTTTCATTGTTGCTGTTGTTTCCTTTTATTCCCCAGGATGTACTTACCCAGGTCAGATGATGTGTTACTGGAAAATGTGTAATTAATAACAGGAGACTTTTCTAGTATTTCCCAAAACTCAGACAGATTTTTCCCTGTAAATAGAAATGCTTAAAAATATCAAGGAAGGCTTCTTTCTAGTATAAGTCCTCACTGAGGAAAAACAGGGCAATATTTTGGGGTGAAACGGTTTAAATTTTACCTGTCTGCCCTGTCATCACACAGATGTAGATACAATCAGAGTCATTGCTCTGACGCACTGAAAGGCAAAAAAATGTAAAGCAGATCATTGTTACCAGTGTTCCTTACAGGGCAGTACCTTAGACAGTTGAAAATACAAACAAAAAATGGTACGTGGCTATGGCAGCTGGCCAAGGACCTTCTTTCTGATCTGATTTTTGACAAAAACCTCAAACCACAATCAAATCCAAATGTTAATGTTTTCAGGGGAAAAGCTTCTATCTAATCAAAATTCTAAATTACAAGTATTTTTATATGGAAAAAAGATTCTTCAGATAACACAACCCATAATTATTGTTTACAAATCTGTACTGCCCGAAATGTCAGTATTCAATAATAATTCTCAAACCCACAATTTTTTAGTAATTATTAGCCAAACATTCAAAAAAAGCATATCTGCTCATAGAAACATGTATGTCCCTATATTACATACATACATATTATACACATATTTTGTTCCATGTGTTGCAAGAAAAATGCTGTTGAGTAAGAGCAAGAGGCTTTTATCTGCATTTCTGTGCAGGAGTAAATGAGGCAAGACAATGATGAATGTTAAAAGGAAATGCAAACCTGAGAGAATAGAAGTGGATTTGAAAATTTCCGTGAGATAACTGGTGGAGTTTCCAATGATATCAACAAGTAAAGCCGTAAAATCTAGACAAGAAATAGAGAAAATTTATTATTGAAAACACATACACTATCATTTAAGTCAAGTCAAAAATTCACTTTTATATGTGATCATATTTTGGATATATGCTCATACATGACAAAGCTTACAATATTTTAAAGTTCAAAAAGTTTTGCTGGACAGGAGTGGACTGAAGAAGCTATGAGAATACTCTGCTGAAGTATAATTCAAAGATGATATCCAAAATAACATCAACATGCCTAAAAGTAAAATTAAATGAAATTTATCTGTTCAAGAGGACATTTTAAAGTAATGCTCTACTTAGTCTGGTTAAATGTAGGAGATCTAAAGCCTGAAGGCTTTGCCTGTTGTAATTGCCTGTCTCCCATGTAGGACCTTTCAGGAGGCATTGGATTGTCTCCTCTGAGATCTGCTTCAGACTTACTGATGATGCCATTGTCAGCCCAAAAAATGGCTGTTGGTGCTGTGGTGGTACCTCTAGAAGTAACAGCTCAGTGTTCTCACTTAGGAAGTGGTGGACATGAGCCCTGTGTTGAGCCCTGAATTTTTACTGCTTTGGAGAATGCCCCAATCACCAAGGTATTCTGGAATTGCAGCAGAAAGATCAAAGTTTCTCTGTTATTCTCCAAAGCACACTGGGTCATTGCACAATAAGGCCTGTGAGATTTGTGGGTCCAAAGAAAGCCATGAAAGCCACTGCGGCTCGTGTGGGGTCACCACATGCAGTGTAGAGGGTTTGGGTTCTGGTCTGTAGCTGCTGAACTACTCTTAATGTCTTACATTAACCACAGAATCCAAGTGCTCAGATGCATCCTGAAATGTTAATACTGTGAGATCAGGGGTGTGAATGAGGATTACAGGCAAAGGGTTTGCCCAGCAGCATTTTGTACTCCATTGAGCAGTTCTTTGAGGATGTTAGTCCTTGCTTTTCACTTCTCTTGGGCGCATTGAAGTCACTGGAGTCCACAGGTGCAGAAAAGCTCTTGTTCTGTGGGTTATCTCAGGAGAGCTAAAGTGACCAGGGTGATGTATCATACATCGCTGGTTGTCTCTCCTGAGCTGCAATTTGTATTCCAAGGAGGAAAGGGAGGTCTTTTTGCCAGTCAAACCATGCCAGTCACTTGACTGATGGCTCCACCTCAGACTGGCTGGCTGGGTGTAGCCACCTGAGACTGAGGCCATTGAGTCAGAGCAGACACTCTTGGTGAGTTATGGCTGTTGACCTCAGTATGGTGGTGGCACTCATAAGGATGAACTCTGCAGAATTCAGGCTACAGCCTTCAGCTACAAAGGAAATAATTCAGCTTAAGCACATGCAGTTGACAACCCCTTTAGTGTACCCACCTGTCAAGTCGTTTGTCATATTGTTCAAACAGTAGCAGTGGTGCATAGGGAACTTGTCAGGGTCAACATTTTTTGAGTTAGAGACTGCAGGGAGAGACAGAGTAAAAAATGAGTATCTTGTTGCACAGGCCATGAGAGAGAAACCACTCCCGAGCAGAGCAAGAACTCACTGTTATAAATGGTGACTGACACTTTGTGGAAGGCAAACGAGCTGTAAGAGGTGACACTCAGCAAAGAGAAGAGTTTCTTGGTACCTGCAGAAACACATGCCCGTGCTATTAGCTCTTGGAACAAATTGTGAGAACAGCATGTTTTGACTCTGCTCATTTAATGTCTAAAGGATTCCTGAGGTGCTGATATGATACAGCTGCCTGACACAGAGTTCTTCTCATTTCCACTGAGGGAAGGATCATATGTAGTACTGTTTCTTTTTTTGTTGTTGTTTTAATTGAATCTTCATTGGATTATTACCTGCTTTCTAAATGCATCCCATAAGTAATTACATTGTGTCTATATATAAACCTACACTAATTTCTACATTCTTTGGGGCAGGCAGCCTTCTGCATTATAAAAGCACGAAGGTAAGGTGCTCCTAGAAGCAATTTTGGAGGCGGACAGCCCATGTTTACAGCTTCTCCTGCTAGCACTGCTGGTGCCTTTTCTCCTCCACTGCGGGGCTGACAGCTGCGACCTGCCCAGCTGTGCCCCCTTACCTCTGAGCGCAGTGCTCAGCATTCCGTTCACCAGCTCCGTCAGGTTAATAGCAGCCAGGTCCAGGGACTTCGCAGGCAGCTCTGAAAAAAAAAGGGGTGCATGAAGGTGTGAGGAAATGGCTGTTCATCCCCTGCTGATTTGTGCTAGAAATCTTCCAGAATGGGAAAACCAAAATGAGCAGATTATGTACTGGAGTAAACAAAACAAAAAAAACCACCGATGAGCAAATAAAGTTGCAGGAGCGCCAAGAGGAGCCTAGAAAACAGCAAGATACAGGAACAGTGGAATGGTGGGCCAAAATTGAGGTCTGTCAGCCCTGCCCTTGAGCATGCCCTTGAGCAGCTGCAGGACCCAGCCAACCCTGGTGTACTGGTGCCCTCTCCTGCTGGGCAATGGGTGTTTGTTGCCAACAGAGCAGCAGATCCCGCTGTCCAGGTCACAAACAGCAGAAAAAGTACCTAGGAAATGTTCCCCCTTCCCCAAACCTACAAGAATATGCAGATTTTTTTTTTCCAGCTACATTGATGGTTATACTGCTACAACACCACAGAATAATTTTACTGTAGTCAAATCACACTTTTTATTTTAACATGTTTTATGTCTGTTGATGTTGCTTATTTGTTTTTCCCAAGTCAAAATTTTAGAAGATTTTTTTTTTGCTTCCCTCCCACAAAGTCACGCTGAAGCAGAGCAGGGTGGTGTCTGCATGAGAGGAGGAAGGTGTGTGTGTGTGTGTGTGTGTGTGTGTGTGTGTGTGTGTGTGTGTAGCATGAGAGGAGGAAGGTGTGTGTGTGTGTGTGCATGACAGAGAGAGGAAGAACAGAGCAGGACGGAAAAAGAAGCACAGAAAGCTGAGCTGAAAACAAAATCGAATTTGGGGAGAAATGCAATTTTCCAATGACATCAGTATTATTTATAACCAATTCAATGCCAAGCTGCACCCCAGGGCTGAAAGCAGCTCTTGTCCACAGCATAGAAGTGAGGAAAGGAAAAACAAAAGAGAATGAAGAGCTGGGAAGGAGAGAAAGGAAAAAGAGAAGATTAGATTTTGGGAAGTACAGTTGTTAACGTGGCCAGGGACTTGGATAAGCCCTGGGTTGGGTGAGGTGCCCTTATGGCAAGGGTGGGCTGAGGCTCACAGACTCTGCAGGAGAAGGGCCCATCTGCTGCCTCCTCCATGCCCAGCACAACACCTCCCACTCCCATTAACACCCCAGCACTGGTCTCCTGACGTGCTGCCTGTTACCTGCAGTAGCCAGCACTGCCACTTGCTTCTCTTTCTTATTTTCTCTTCTCGTGCACAAAGCTGAAAAGTGAAGAAAGAGACTGAGAAGCAGTTTTCCCTGTAGAGCTTGTCCCTCAATAATCAAAAGAAAAATATACTATCAAATTTTTGTAGAGATCTCCACTAGGCTTGCACACAACATTCGCTGCAAGGTACAGAGTAAAATAAGGCCAAATCTAGACACATCTTCCCCTTCTGTGTGCTTGTTTGTTATTCAGAGCAGTCTGAATGCAATTGAGGACTGTCCTCAAGAGAGGTGTTGGAGGAGCAATGGGCTGGAGCTGGGCTCAGGAAACTGGAGTGGCTTTCTGGGATTCTCTCGGTGACCAGCTCAGGTGCAGAGCAGTGATACAGACCTCACAAAACAAGCTGAAGAGGTGTTTGGGATTGAGGTTCCCTGTCACTCCAGTGGAGAGCTGAGTGCCTCCAAAGAGTAATCCAGAAGGCTCCTCAAAGGAGAAGCTTCTCAGCCCATCCAAGCTCCCCTTTATATTTATGTTTATAAAGGAGAAATACCCAGTAGACAGTCCATAATCCAGGGTTTATAAATCATGATGCCTCAGTGTTAATGGCCTGTATTAACAACTCTCACTTAGTGAGAGCTAAATTTACTCTGACAATCTAGGTGGTAGGACCTCTTCTATCCCTTTTCTCTCTTTCCTCATAAACCTTTCAGGTTCCAGACTCTTGGCATGAGGACCAAAGACAGACATCATCTGGTCTGCTCTGCTGCCTGACACCAGCCCTGGAGCTCCAGCCAATCAGTTTTGCCTACAGAGGGTGAAAGAACCAAGCTTGCCACAGATTTGGGAATGGGTCTATGGGAGCAATTGGGAGACAGGTACCTGGGCTATTCCCTGGGGAGCACCAAACCATTGTCCTTACCTGTGCTGAAAACCAGAAAGAGACATAGAAATCCCAGGCTCATCTTTGCTGCCACATGCCAGCAGAACCCCTGCATTATGGATGCTGACTTCCAGCAGGTTTGCCTGGTCTAGGAGACAGAAACGCTCTTTTGGTAAAGTTTGTGGCATTGTGTGATTTTGTCCAGCCCTTGTCCCAGAATGATTTAACCACTTGAGAAATATTATATGTCTCCGATGCAGAGAAAGATTGATGATGGAAATGGCAAAAAACCAGAAATCTCACAATTACTATTTCCTCTGTGCATGTGGGTCTCATGAGTTCAGCATGTAACTCTTGTTTTTTGAGTCCTACATAACTGTGGCTTCTCTGAGGACTTGTTCTTGTTGTTGACACAACCCTCTTCTCTGGCAGGCTGACCTGTGCCTAAAAGACACCTGACACATCAAGTACCTAGAGCCTTTCTGCTAAAACAAGATAAAAATTGCTTATGTTTAATTTCAAACCAGAAATGTCAACTGAGCCTCTTTTCCACAGAAATGTTGCTTCTCTGGTCATCCCTGGACTTTTATTTCTGTAGTTACTGTCACCAGGTTTGTCCTGTGCTGCCTTGCCTAGCTGCTTGGGAAGGATTAACTGTGTGCTACCTTTCAGATCATGAGCTGCTTTCAGTTTTCAAAGATTTAATCAGATGTCGTTAGGGCAAAAAGAAGTTTCTTTCCATGTTTCCCCTGTTTTTGTAATATCAGAACATGCCAAATAATTCTGTAGTTGTCCGAAAATGAGAGGTCATATGAAAAAAAGAAAAAAAGAAAAAAAGTCTTTTTTATTTTTAAAAATATCCTCTTGGAGTAGCTAATATTGCAACTATGCAGCAGATCATTATCTTGAAGATAATACGGTTTGATTAGCAAACTATTATTCTCATATTGAAAATATTTCTCATATTGAAGTCACTAGAGAATTAACACATTCTGAAAATGACTAATTTGTGCTTAGTGGCTCTAAAGAGACTCTTCCTTGGGACGATGAGATGATACTAAGTGTTTCTGTGTTTGAAATGTCTGTTTGCTCATTTGATGAGTAAAAAAGTGTGTAAATGCCAGCTCTGCTATGTCAAGCAAAGCTCTGAGAACTTTAGGCAGCTCATCCTATCTATGCAGCCCATCTGCCTAATCCTTTTAACTCAGCCCCAAGCCTGGGCTCATCCTTTCTGCACAGCATGTGCAGAAGAACAGAACTGAGGCAGAGAGAATGTGTTGGCCAAACCTCATTCCCAGACTTTATATGCTACTCCCACCTTTCTATGGACTAATCATGCATGGACAGAGTCCAGTGTCCCATGAACAAGTCTAGCACCAAAAATCCTAAACTTAGCTCTTGCAACAATATGTGGGATCTGGCAACCTACTAGACTACAGACCATGAAAATATTGCTGTGATGAGAATCACAGGGCCTGACTCCCTGGCAAGGCTGTCCCCACTTCCACTCTGGTGTTATGAAGCTTGCTTGGACTGGTGACTGCTTTTTTTCGTGGATCTGTGGACTCTGTGACTGGGGGAGACCAGTGTGTTAGCTCAAGCATGCTCACATGCTGAGCTGATGGAAGCAGTGGTGAGTTAGTTTGCATGGAGATAGGTATAAAACCAACCCTTGTCTCTGGATCCTGCTCAAGTTTGGTTTTGGTTTTTTTTGTCCTCTTTGGTTTGTTTCAATGAAATAGGAGTTAGTGAGAGATACTCCCCAGTGGAGCTGAGTATGAGGAGCTGGTGCTTTGCAAAGGTGCCGGGAGGGGGTTGTTGGGGAGAGCAGGCTTTGTGGGAGGTGGAGGGTTGGCTGATCGTGTAAAGGGAGGTTTGTAACTACAAGCATTTTGGAGCAGGTGGTCTGTAGTGGCTGGTGTATGTAGTTAATCAAGTGTCCTGTTAAAGGGGAACTATCGGGTTGTGCCTTTGAGATCAGAAGTGGGGTGACTTGCTGCTTTTTTAATAGAACATTATGAATTTTGATTGCACTGTGAGAAGTGAGTGTCTCCTTAGCTCTGCAAATTTTGCAGCAGGATGAGTCGTTCTTCGTGATGATGGTTCGGTGTTTATGGACCACAGACCCTCAGGGCACGTTCCCCGTGACCTGTTCAGTGCACACAGGTGTGACCTGGATGCACAGCCAGGCTGTCCCTGTGCACTCCGACCCAAGGGACATCAGCAGGAAACATGGCCAGCAGAAGTGCTCTCACTGGACTGTCCCTGAGGCTCAAGACTGGTCAGCTGGAGTGTTTTTGCAGCCCTGACCAGAAAAAGATCCCACACCTCTGCCTTTCACAAGGATCTTGGCTGCAAGGCAAGTGAAAACCCCAGACATAGGAGGTAGGAGAAGAGGGTGTCCCCTGCTCCATTTTCAGTCTGCCCCTAAAGACTGATGGCAAGTGCTCATCCAGAGTGAGGAAACTTGATTTTCAGGCCCTGCTTTGAGGAACATCACTGAATCACCAGTGAATAACACTTGGACTAACATGGAAATCCTTGGTGACAACATTTCACAGGCTGATGTGCAAGCACAGCTGTTTTACACAGGTTCATGAGTAAAAGGGTAGATAATTTTCTATCAGAGATCTAACTTATTACTGATTTATTTAAACTGGACCAGAGTTGTTCGTGGTGGCAGGACAGAGAAAAATCATCTGACAGAGGACTTAGTGTAGCAAGTAAGACCACGGTCTAGAGAGAGCACATTCCTAAAAGACAGAGAAGAGGCAAGAGGACTGACATATGAAGGGACCATCTTACACAGTGTTTTAGGAGAGACAGAGAAGAGAAACAGCTGTCAAAGTACAAATGAAATAGAGCAAGATGCAAAGTTGTGCTTGGAATCATTCCCCACACACTGGGAGATGCTTTCTTGCTCACCGCAATTGTCAGTTCCCTGCTGTCCTCCCCACTGAGCTGCTCCTCTGTGCTAATCCACACACACAATTTTCTGCACACACAGTGCTGATTTCCAGCAGGAATTCAGAGAAGGCATTAACGTGGCCACAACACACTACAGACTCAACCAAGCAAAACATGTAATGGTTGGGACAACAGGCAAACATAACCTGGAACAATGGATTGTAGTAAGACAAATCCTGTTCTGCTTCTAGCAAATATTGAATATTGTTGGTATAAAATGATGGGAAATTCTCCATTCATGGGAGTGCTTGTTCTGCCTGAATGCTAGATTTAACACTGAGGTGTTCCCTGGCCAGTACAAGATGCTTAAAAAGAAATTGCAGATAAATCTTAATACTAGGGATATCACTCCACAATGGACTACCCTTGCGCCTCATTTGGTGGAGACTTTTATATAAATTTGAAACATTAGCTTTTAGCTGCTTCTCAAAATCTGACATTGACTGTATAAAATTTATGCTCTCCAACTAAATTTCAAAACCATGTGTGACAAATATTCCTAGGACTGCTGCCTTATCTCTCAGCAATGTGAATATCCATAATATTAACTATTGCAATACACGTCACATTTGCGTTACTCTGGTTATTTGATATCTAATTTTTATTTATCAGGGACAAGTCTTTATTACTTTGTAACTGTATCTCTCTTGAAGTGACACCACTGTGATGACTGAAACACAAGTCCAGATTGAAAATATGAAACCCTCATTGTCTTCCAGATCAAAATCACCATTTCCATTTCAGACTATACATAAATTCACAGGCACTGAAGGCACAGGTGCCACACAGCCGTGAGCAGGCAGACAAATCTCATAACCTGACTCAGGGAGTGTTTTCCTTCCAGACATTTATCTGATAAAGGCTGAAGGTCAAGCCTTTGGTTACAAATTCTCCTTCACTTCTACTGTATATGATCATCCTCCTCTGTTTATTTTAAGCTGAATGATATTAGTAGAATCCATTTTATTTAGCACTGTTGATCCAGAGTTCTCTGAACTGCTGAATTGGAGATTTTAATCCAGTTCAGATTACCTTTATACACTCATGAAGACTTATTATTAAATATCTCTCTGTTACTCTGGGTTAACAGCAATCTTAAACCACTGTGTTTATTAGCTATGCTTCAGTAGAACACATTTTAATGTGGCAGGGAACCATGACATTTGAATTTTTTTCATTTTTCCTGTACAAGCAGAGTGCGCTCCAATATCAAGTAGTTTCCTCATGTGTTCACACTTAACAGAGTGGAACAGAAATTGAGAGAACAAAGAAATAAAAGAGGAAAGTCCTAGGATATGAATTTTCTTACCTTCATTCAGTTCCCACATCTAAAGGTCATCTCTCATTTTAAGCACACCATCATGCACCAAGTCTAAAGAAATATTTCAAGTTAATGAGAAAATGTGCCCGTGTTACAACTGCACGCTTCATTACATTGATACAATTACTTTAAAAGTTCAGATTAATTTGTGTGAGAATGGAATAAAATGCAATAAATATACATTTAATAAAAATACATGTAATTTGCTGCATTTCCATTGAGCATTAATAACACAGGTGAAATGGTTTCCTCCAACTACAGGCAAAACCACCGAGATCTGGAATAGTTAATATCAACTTACCTGATTTCTCTTGACAAAGATTAGTATCTTCAGAGCCTATATAAAACTGGAGGTTATTGCCAGGTCTTAATAAACACTTTGTGAAAAACTTTGAGTAGACAGCCTTGATAATCTTTTCTTAAAATCCTGTGAAAATTGTTATCCTAATCCCTGAAGGACTAACTAGAGGTAACACAATCATAAGCAAACAAAGTGCCTGTTGAATCCCGCATGGAAAGGCTCTGTGGCAGGTCAGGTGGGGATTGGAAGCTTCTTTTGGCAGTAGAATTGAATTGTGGAGGATTTTTTTCCCTTTTAAAGGAACAGCTCATCTTACTGCAATTAGACCAGTGCCACCTTTGATGGTGAGAGGTAGGCGAGGATAAGCCCCTCCGGTCAAACTTCAGGCATCCTTCAGTTCAAACAAGGGACATTGCCAAGAGGGCAGAGATGAAGCCTGAAGTGGATCTTAAGTGTGGAACCTCAAAAGGAATAAAATGGCAGTTAAAACAGAAAAATTGCCTGGAATCATGGTTAAGTGGTGAGGAAGGGAGAAAGAGATCTGGTCACAGCAATGACATAGGGCAATTTCAGTGATGCTGAGTGATGTTTGGTAGTATCCAAGAGATGCTCACTGTTGGAAACAGTGGGCAAAATTCTGCCCCCATTTATGCCAGCAGGCTGCAAATGATTCCCCTGAAATCAGTGAGTTTAGATGCAACACTGTTAAAAGCCAGTGACTGTCCATGCAGTAATTTTATCACAAGCCCCTGAGCATTTCAACTTGTGAAATCACTCAAACCCTGTAGCAATTAATAAAAGGAAGCTAAGTGGATTCATAGTCAGTGTATGAAATAAAAGTGCTTTAGCGACCATGTTATGTGCCTGGTTGGGCTGTGTCTCAGTCTGTCCAACAATCCTGCCTTCAGCAAGAGCTTCAGAAGCTGGAAGGCACCTGCAGCCACATTTAACAGAACTGGTAAAGAAGATGCCTACACGTCTGTGCACATGCATGCACAATCTTACCTTTGTTTTCTTTCACTCTGCCTCTTACAAAAAACCATTATGCAGTGGGATGCCATTGCATCTAAAATTATTTAATTCTATATAAAAGTTACTGGTGTGAAAAAAGGAAAATTCTTGTGACTCGTGACTGAATGCTGGAGCTTGAGGAATAGGGAAACACCTTTTCTTTGACAAGACTTGCTTTTACTGACTTAATTACCAGTTGCTCAATATGACATCAAGAAGGCTGGGATGAAAGTCCTCTCTGTAACAGCTGACAAAAACAGGTATAGCCAGGAAAATGTGTGCTCTGGGATCTGTTCCAGCCGTTTGATGTTTGCCTATGAGGATAATTAGACTTTCAGCAGGTTTTGCTTCATGCTGTGTTTTACCCTGGGACTCTGTAATTTTAACTTTCCTCAGCTGCCGAGCAATGCTCAGGTGACCAGGGAGGGGGATATTGTTCAGCCCCAACTTTGACTCTTGGGGACAATGCTGTGTTCTCACTCAGAGCATCCCTCTCAACAAGTAGCTTTCTCAGGAGTATAGTCTTTACGTGCCTCCTTTTTCCGGCACCCCTTTGTGTGGCAGCACTGTGTCCATACCTAGCATCCCAAAATCCAGAAGAGGGAAAGAGGATATTTTTAATGTCTCTTAGTAACCCAGTATAGGCACATAATTCATATAAATTACTGAAAAATTTGTTGAAGGTTGCACAGGGCAAGTCCCTGTTAATGCAATTTAAATAAACACACATTCAGGGATATGCCTGTGATTTACCTGTAAGAGAGAGGACAGGGTGGTGATGTTCTGGTAAGCAGGAAGAAAACAAAGTCTGACAGTTGGAACTTTATATCTCTGTGGGCTGAGAACACAGTGCATAAGTAGTGCACTATTTCTTCCTTCTGGCCTTTTCTTAGACCTTTAAACATGTTTAAAAACACACATTTCTTCACAGCAATTGCAGTACGTGTGAGTGAATGCAAGAGCTCTGGCCATATGTTCCTGTGACCTCGCCAGTGGCACCAACCAGCACCTCCTCCCACCTGCTCTGTCCTGGTGTGACAGTGTCCTCGGGCACAACCACCCTCCTTCCCCTCCAACCCTCTCTGTCCTGGTGTGACAGTGTCCTCGGGCACAACCACCCTCCTTCCCCTCCAACCCTCTCTGTCCTGGTGTGACAGTGTCCTCGGGCACAACCACCCTCCTTCCCCTCCAACCCTCTCTGTCCTGGTGTGACAGTGTCCTGGGGTACGATGACCCTCTGCCCTGACAGAGTTATGAACCATCTCTGCCCTAAAAGAGGAGCTGCAATACCTGGAGCACTGTAGTTCCTAAAGCACCTTGCAAACCTGTCTTATTTGCCTAGCTGGAAAACACAAACCCAGCTGAGCCTCTCTCTCAGCAGATGCTGATGTGCAATAGAGAAGGAAATGCTGTTTTTAAGTAAAGAGCAAAGAAGAAAACTTTACCCAAACTTACTCCAGAGGATTGAAGATTTATTTTCATTTTAGTGTAGCAAATGCTTCCATGAAAGCACCTTTGAGTGTTGTTTTAATAAACTTTGTTTAGAAATGAATAAATTGTGTAAATTCATTTGTTTTGAAAAGGACTGGTTGCAGTTCAACGCTTCCCTATTGGTCCTCTGCCATTACAATTTTACAAGATATTTAGTTTATTTTATTAAGAAATATACTGGCTTTATAAAATTTATTTCCACTTGAATTTAATTTCAGATGCTAGCAATATTCTGCTATTTTCTTTATTTTGGCACAAGTTCTATTGAGGACAGTTCTCTAAATGTAATAATGTTTATTTGTCAATCTTTTTTTAGAAGAATAACATTTCTTCTCCTGAAAGGAAAATTATTTATAGAACAACAGAATTAAGTTTGGGAAAGACCTCTCAGATCATTGAGTCCAACTATTAACCCAGCACTGCCAAGTCCCCCACTAAACAACATCCCCAAGTGCCACATCTACATATTTTTAAAATACATCTAAGGATGGTGATCCCACCACTTGCCCGGACAGCCTGATCCAGTGCTTTCATTGAAGAAATTACTCCTAAAATCCAATCTAAACCTTCCCTGGCACAACTTGAGGCCATTTCCTCTTGTCCTGCTTCTTGTTACCTGGGAGAAGAGACTGACCCCCACCTGGCTACACCCTCCTTTCATGGAGTTGAGTGATAAGNTAAACACCCCCAGCTCCCTCAGCTGCTCCTCGGACCCTTCCCCAGCTCCACTGCCCTTCTCTGGACACACTCCAGCACCTCAGTGTCTTTCTTGTCATGAGGGGCCCAAAACTGGGCACAGGATTCGAGGTGTGGCCTCACCAGTGCCCAGCACAGGGGGACAGTCCCTTCCCTGGTCCTGCTGGCCACACTATTGCTGACACAGAATGCCAGGATGCCTTTGGTGTTCTTGGCCAGCTGGGCACACGCTGGCTCACGCTCAGACACTGCTGACCAGCACCCCCAGGTCCATTTCCTCTGGGTCACTTTCCAGCCACTTTGTCCCCAGCCCCTGTAGCACTGCAGGGGTTTGTCGTGACCCAAGTGCAGGACCAAGCACTTGGCTTTGTTGAACCCCAAATATATAGCTATATATTTAAACACATATTTATTCCCGTTCATAGAACTTCTCTCCCATGTCAGAAAATGTATTTAGAATTGGAAATAGTTCTTGCTCTTTAAGTAATTTTTTCTTTGATAGATACTAACACCACAAAACTTCCTGAAGAGAATGTGCATTAAACTCTATGAACATTCACTTCTAAGGTTTTCACTAAGAATGTTTTGTATATTTATTTGTCTAAAGTAGGGAACACTTTCTTTTGAAGTATCTGACATTGTAAACCTTTTTTGAATTCAAGCGCACTCTTGAGGGAGAAAAAGAAGAGAAACTGGAAGAAAAGGAGGCATGGAAGTTGTAGAAATATGAGGTGATGAGAGGCGTGAAGTCCAAGTGGTTTTCTTTCTTATCTGTGTGTGTGATACATCATATGAGATTTTTCCAGAATACTATGCACTGCTCCTTTGGGGCTTCCAGAGATGTTGGTTTGTGATTAAGCACTTGGCATTTGTAAATATAGATCCTCATAAAACTTTGATTAGCTACAGAGAAGTTGCAGCAGTCCCAAAATTGCTTAGAAAAGTATTTTCTGACTTATCTAGTGATTTTATTTCTGGTAGGATATGTGTCAGACATGTAACTGATCCCATCAAATCTGTTAAAACTTTCATAGCACATATCTTTTTTCATGATCCCAGGTCTGTATTCTGCTGACCATTGGCATCTGATACAAAGAAGTAAGAGAAAAGCTGTGGTGCTGCCCCAAGTCCACTAGGCTACCAGCCATCATCTTAGAGGGCAATTTCTCTAAAGAAAGTCTAGCTCTCCTGCTGCTCTGTGTCATGGGACTTGGCTTTCCTGATTCCATCCCTTCTCTGTGATCCAAGAGGATGTTCTATGTTAATCAAGCAACCATTTTACCTTGGTAAGTCTTAAAAATCAAAGTTCCCTGAGAAAAAAGAGGATATACTGAGAAAATTCCACTCCTGGCACTGTTACTTGAGTCATACCGGACTCATCAATATTTATCCTTTCTCAACTGCTGAGTCTAAGTCTTATTGTGCTTAGGTGGGGTGCAATTGTACAGGACCTCAGAATTCCCGTATAGATGTAAGCACAGGCTGCAGGAGCTAAAAAATCCCTGGACATAAGCAGAGGTTTGCCTGAGGGTAGGTATCACAACTTGTTCCCATTTTAGAATCCATTTCTTAAAAGATCAGATCCAGTGTCTTACTGAAATCCAGTGATTTGTCAGGCTCCTGAGTTTGGGTGACAGCTGAGGGGAGGTTTTAATGCGACACATTTCAGTGCAGGTGAACAAAAGCTGTGTGTTTCACCCGTGGTGCCTGTGAAATACTCAGGTAAATGTCACTGCTGTGCCTGGCAGCTGCACGGCTGCCCTTCAGCTCAAGCTGGGACATTCACTGCTAAGTCAGGAAAGACAATGCAGGGTAATGTTGCCTGTAAAAGTGAAGACACTTGAATAAAAACCTGAACTGCTAGAGATTCAGAATTCCACACTCTGGTGTATTAGCTTTAAAAAACACAAATTGTCAGTCTTTGGAAAAATAGATAGCACTGTAAGAGCCTGGCACTCACCCTATTTCTTGTTTAGTTATTATTTTTATATAAATAGATTCATTTAAAGCAAACAAACAAACTCAAAAGCACTACAACTTGATGTTGCAGTACTAAAGGATTTTTAAATTATTCTCACTTTACAGTGATTTATAAGTGCAGTAAGACATGGAATAAATGTTGAATAATTTACCCACCAAAAAAATTTTAAAACCCTTTTTTTTATTGTATTTCAGGTGTTCTTCAGAGCTGATTCCTTGGTGACAGCCACAAAGCCAAAGACACAGGGAATGCCTTGAAAATACCTCGCTGAGTCCAGCTTTGCTTTTGGGAAGCAGTGATGCTTCACGTGTTTCTCTTCCTGCCTCATTCAGACACAAGACCACACAGAAATGCAGCAACAGAACCAGGTGCAGAATTCAAGAAAATTCCCTGCAGAGGATATTCCGATCACTTTGTGCCATTACTGTGTTCTCTCTATATTTTGTTTGCAATTTCATAATATTTTAGCACATTAATGTCTCCAATATGAGTGCATTTTCCCCCAGTTTTCATTTTTCCCCACACATATGCTCAAAGCCATGTAAGTTACAATGCCCCCAAATCAAGAGAAGTCACAAATAATGGGATCTATTGTGCATTGACAGGACTAGCTGTGGAAGCCAGATAAAATCCCGCTGTAGCTGAGTTCAGTCCTGCCTGGATGAAGCCAAAAGGGTCTTTTCCAATGTCTCTGCTAGTGATACATTTGACAGTGTATTCTTTGAATATGTGTGACGATACCACGATTTAAATGGAAATAAATTCACCCACATCATAATTGAAATTTCTATTTATTAATAAGTGGTGCAGTTTTTAAAGACAGAACATAAAAAAATTAGTTAAGAAGTATTGTTTGCATAATATATTGAAATAAACATATTAAATTTGTTCAAATATTGGACAGTGCCAGAATAGAAATTACACATACAGTTTAAAAATTACAATAAATAATATTATAAAGAGCACTAAAGGCCACTTGTATAAAAGTTGTGTTCCCTTGTCAGCCAGAATCTGAAAAGCATCTTTGTAGCATGGGGAAAATTTCAGTGAGCAAGGCACAAATACTAGTAATAATAAGATGCCATAACTAGAAAACAAAATGCAATTGGCTATGTAACCTTCAGTCTCAGCGTGTTCTTGATGATGGAAATAGGATCCCACTTTCAGTATGTTGCTTCACTTAACTTCAGAGGGAAGCTACTCAAAGCTGAATTGGGAAGGATCAAATCTTACAGCCTAAATAATCAGAAGCAAAAGTGATGCTCAGGATCTTCATTCCCACAGTGCCCAGATAAAAACACTTGAAAATGGCCCCTTTTTGCTCTGCACCTCTGAAAATAGTCTTCAATGTGAACACCCACATTCAGCTGGGCTCCTGAAAAAGTGGCATCCCACCAAATTCATGAAGGAAATTTAGGCTTGCAGCTCTTAGGCACCTAGAGCTTAGTGCCGGGGACTGTGGGGTGCAGGGAATCAAGACCCGGCTCTTTCTCACATGCTCTGCATAAGCAGGACGAATTTAGTTCTTACCTAAGCAGATGTGACAACCCTGCAGCTACTGGGCTCTCAGCAGGGACGAATTTGCTCCTTACTCTGTATTTTCTGATTGCTTTAGGCTGTGATCTCGCAAACTGGTTGGACCTTGGTGCTCTCCTGAAGGCCATAAGGCAGCGGCCCTGCTACACCCAGGTTCAGGTGGGGTTTAGTTTGCAGCGCTCATGGGCCACAGTTTGAAGCAGAAATATTTTAAACTATTTCCACTCTGAACCGTAACAATGCAGCAACATTACAGATAAAAACAGAGCAGATATAGCCAAAGTCAGTTTAGGGACTTTTTAATCAATCTCTCCATGTGTCAAATTCCCTTTTATTTTGATAGGAGCCAGATTGATTAATTCTGTGCAGGGAAAAGCCAAGGCAAGGACAGCAGCTATTACCTGACTAAATTTTGTTTTTTAAAGTGCCAACTCCTTGAGTAGAGAATAAACCACATTTTACATACCTGCATACTTCAACTAAACATTCATTTCTGCCTTAAATATTCCCAGTTTTCATCTGAAGTGAGGATGCTTAATTGGTAATAATGCTGCAAAGAGAGGCACACAATGTAAACACAGATTCATCTTTTTGAAAACTTCCAGATGTGTGACATTCATCAGGGATTGAAAATCAGTCTAAAATCAGAATTAAAATGTAGCCAAGAAAAATGTCTCCAGATCAGTGCTGTTTTTCACAAGGAAATTCGTAATAAATAAAGGCAGATTTGGACCCAGCCCTGCTCCCAGTGCATCAGTCTGAGAAGGTTTCTAACTTAACTTCAAGGAGAGCAGAGAAGAGCTCCACACTTTGATTATGAAAAATATTGCAAGACCTGAAATGAGTTGAGTCATCAAAGAGTGGATTCCAGGGGTTAATTCTCTTTAATGTTAACTACATGTAAACAGTGCTAGCGTCAATCAAAATGCTAAAAAGATCTGACCCAAAGAGAATTGATAACTCTTAAACTGAAACATCACACAGAAAAAGAAACTTCTGATTCATTCCTATTACAAAGACTATTATTGACACAGATGCCTGTCTCAAGTGAAATTGTGAATAGTGATTCCTTCTATGTGGAAACAGGCCCTGACCTTCTTTATGTTACTGCAATCACACATAGTTCCATTTGTTTGGCCCAGTATCTATGGAAGGCACATAAACTGCAGTTCCAAGGTGAATGCACTCCCTGGCCTCAGTCTGAACTGGAGTCTGATGAAGTTTGTGTGCACCTCCCAGATCAGGAATGGTCTCCAGATCTCACCTTGCTGGTGACACCTTGACCCATATATGTTGTCAGCACAGACAGCAAAACTGATGGATGCCTCATTTTTAATCCAGAAGGTGTAGAGGGCAGAGAGCTGCTAAGAACATCACCCTTCTGAACAGAGCAGTGACTGGTTTCAGTGCTAAGAAGTGTGTTGGAAAAAAAAAATAAAATAAAATAAGCTAATCAGATCTTCCTTGTCCCAGTTCTTGGGTCCCCTTCACAGGATCCAGAGATGTCCACTGTAGAGGGTCTTGTTGAGTTTAGCACCAGACCTAATCTGGCATCATTAAATATTTCATGATGTGGCTACAAATACCTGACCTGGTGCCTTTTAACTGCGTATAGCAAATTGGTGGTTACAGGCCATAGAAAACACTACCTTTAAAGACAATTCAGCTGCTAAGTGTGCACAATGCAGAGCAGCCCAAATCCTTTCTCTGGAGCTGCACTCTGTGTGCGGGTGAAGACTCATTCAAGTCTCTGCCCTTGCTTGGAGTTTAATAGTGAGAAAAGATTCCTTTTATATCACCTGTCATGGGAAAGAATGGAAACATGAACTGAAGAATTTCAGTGGGAATTGGACAGGGAACTGCATGGCATAGCCACTGTCAAAGACAGTCACAAACAAATTCCTCAGACTGCACCTGCTTTTTGGCTGCCTTGATTTTTGATTGCTCAGATCTAGAAAGCACTTTAAGAAGGACCAACCTCAGATGAAATAATTAGGAATGACAGGCCCTTGACATACAAGAAAAGTGAAGCAGGCTTGTCTAGCATATACTTACATCAACTTCAGTAATGTAGCAATGTTAAAATCACTTTTCATCTTTTCTATTCTCTTGTCATGAGAGGGTTAAATCTCACAAGTTGCCACAGACATCTATTACTATTTCAGAAACCCTGAACCAGGTGCAATGCAGGTATTTCCAAGAATCACCAATGGCCAAAGAATTCTTCTCAATATACCAAATTATAATGAATTACACTTTTGTCAGTTAGTTTTATTCCTTGCAAATTTAGCCACAAAACCTCACCAAGCACAGATTATCTTTCAGGTCTATTTTGTCAATTAAGTAATTACTAAAATTGTGCCTCATGTCATAATTACTGGCCTCAGAACAGCTCATGCGCTCAGACCAGCCTTCAAAGGCTGTAACTGGTCTGCATTATTTAATCCAGTAACAACAGCAATTTGTTCTCCCTGAAGATCTGTCCCAGAAGGATGAATTATGATTTAGCTGAAGAAGCAGATGAAGTAAGAAGATCCTAATCCTTTAGATGTCTCCTCCAATAGAGAATAAACAATGAAGATGAAGGCAATGCCCACATCTGGGAAAGAACAGAAGCTCCCTGGATGGAATGACTCTTACATGATGTCAAGAATACTGAGTAATTAAACAAGAAGTTTACTATGGTGGGCAAAACCCAACAAAATATCTTCCACTGAAGCGTTCTCTACCCAGGGCTGTGCAGTACCAGTAAGTACTGGGGAGCCCAGTAATGTGTCCTTGTGCCAGGATTGGATGTGCCAAGGATGCTCAGTTGTGCAGCTGCAGTATAATCCAGGCTGCCTCATGAGAAAGTCCACTTATGACGTCTTACTTGGGCCGCATCCTTGTGTCTTTGTTGGTCAGCACCCTGGCCATGGTGGGAAAGTCATAGTGTGGAGTGACAGGGTGGACGTGTCTTGAGGTGGACATGAGCCATGGCAGAGAGGCTGCACCTTGGATTAGTGGGGGACAGGGGAGAGCTTTCCCACTGACTTAGTGGTCTCTGATCACCCGACATCTGCTCTCTTTGAAGTTGGTAGAAATTTGGTCATTGTGGATAATTGAGCTAAAGGTGAGATTAATCTCATCCTCAAGTCGATGTGTGCCTTGGTTCCTGTACCCTGTGCTCACTGAAGGTTCTGCTTAACTTCCCACCAGCTGTAAAGAGTGTACAGCTATCCCTTGGCATCACAGCCATCAAACTTGACATCACATGGATGCTATTTCATGGACACCTTGACTGACACTCGGTTAGACCTGTGTAGGATATTTGGATAGGCTACTTTCACTACCTTTATAGGTACTACATTCTCACTGTAGTGGTGAGATCTTTGTTTCATTTCTTCCCAGTGAGCAGAAGGATTTTCCTGGTCTCCTTCTCAATAATTTCCAATTTCCATAAAAAAATATTTGGCCTAGGGAGCATACTTATCCCTCTGTTCCTCAGGGACACATGACAAAATAGTGATTATTTATTCATATATTAATCTTAAATATGGCACACATTCATGGTTTTGGAGCACTCCATTTCCAAGAGAAACAGTAAACAGAGAGAAACAAATCCTGGCTGCATCCCACACTGTGGAACTTGCAGGGAACAGAATAGCAATTTTCTGCACATTCGAGGAGCTCAAAACACTTGGCAAATATTAGTGAATTGAGCCTTAAAACCTGTGAGCATATATGGAAGTATAACTCCCAATTAACAGATTGGGAAACTGAGGCTGAGTTACATTTTGCTTCTTACTTAGCAGCACTTAAGTCAATAAAAGAGTGGAGTATATAAACCTGGAGTTCCCTACACTGAACAACCCTATTTTTGGAACATAAAGAAAATTCGGCCCCATAAGCAGCAGATAGACTTAACAAAAGCTTTTTTACAAAATAGCATTGTAGTCCCACCTTGAGCATTTTATAAACACTAATGAAGGTTTTCAAAGCAGTTTGAGGGATTTCTATTTACATTTTACACTAAATAAATACCTATGATCAATCCCAGGAGGTGGCTTTGATGATTTAAAATTCTACCCTTAATTTCATTTCAACACTGTATGTCAGGGGTAATTATATATGAGATCACATGAAAAACATTTAGTTCATAAAAACCTTTCAATAAGGTCATACTTTGACTCAGCTTTTCCCCTGCTTTTGATACTAGAAATTCTTGTCTAAGTTGATCAGAGATTGATTTGCTTATATTGGAAAATGATTCAGACATTATGTTTCCACAAAGGGATATTGCCCCTGAAAATCTTTTTCTTTTGCTGCTCTGTTTACAAAATGTAGCAAGAACCACTGTATCTTGTCTGTTATCACCATTGTTGTATTGAAGAGTATCAGATAGATAGGTATCATAGAAGAAATCAGCGGTACCATTTATATAGGGCAAAGTCATGCAAACCATGCTCAAAACTAAGCTTCTTAGTTTTGGTAGCATGAAAAAAACTGCATTAGTAAATTGTATGAAATGGTGCAGAATGACTACCACTAATATCACATGCATCTTATGCAGCCATTGGTGTTTTGAACTAGTAAGCTTTGGGTGTAGAGTAAGTGAAATATACAAAGTATGCTTACATTACATGGAGAAGTCAACCAGTGACTGCCCCCACACGCACTTTTAAACTGGCTTGTTGGAAGGGGTCCATATTGAATCTGAAATCCCATCTCCTGTAGAAGACAAAGGCATGGAGCCACTTGGTGTGAAAGGGTCTGTGTCTGTGTCTGTTTCCCCCTCTGCTAGGTAGCGTTTCTCTCTCATCCACGCCGATCCCCCGTTGGGGCCAAAGGGGAAGTCGTCTTTCTCTTGGGAGATACTGAAGCCGCTTGGGGAGCGCTCCAGTTCCTCGTGGTTGACAGAGAGAAGGGACAGTGGAGTATCGCTGTCTCTCGTTAAGCTCCTTCTCTGCCTCGGAGACACCTTATCTGAGTAGGGGCTTTGAAGGTCTCCCTGGGAGTGGTAGCTAACCTGGGAGTCCATTAATGTAAATATAGGCAAAACTGTTGGCCTTTCTGCGTATGAAGTTGAGGAAGGTGTGGCCTGCAGTTTGCCAGAGTTTTGCCCACCTATTGATAAAGGTTGTGAATGAGTCATATGACCCCGTGCTGAGAAACCATAAGGACTGACTTTGTTGACTGGAACCTGCTGGAAGTTGTAAGGAGTTTCACGAGCACATTGCTCAGTGTATTTATATATTATTGTTTTTAATTCAGAGTATTTGTTTTCTTCTCTCTTCTCCTTTGCAGGAGAAGCGGTGTCTTTCAATGGACTTATCTCAGCGACTTGTATTTGCAGCTGTTCCATATGATGCATATGCATATCAACAAGAAAATCCAGTTTCCTCCCCATGTCATTTACCTGAAAAATACCAATGTCATAATATTGTCTCAGGTCAGTTGTTCAGCAAAAGAGTCCATGCTTCCATACGTGCACTGCCCCCAGCAATGGTGTGCTGCCATCCTTATTGGTCATGAAGGTACATGGAGGATAATCAGGACCTTCCCTCAGCAGCTGGGCTGCAATGGATGAGCTCTAACTGCCTCAGAATAAGAAAACTCATTCCTATGAACTGTGCCAAAAAAATTCTTAGTGTTGCTGGACATTTAACAGTCCAGTATCCAACAGGACTCTATAATTCTATGACAAAATCTTGGTACTACATGGAAAATAGCTATCACCAAAACACAACGTATGGAATGATCTTTGTATACAGACCTGTCCTCTAACTCTTAATCACAGAACCACAGAATCAACTAGGTTGGAAAAGACCTTTGAGATCATCGAGTCCAACCTATGACCTAGCGCCGCCTAAAAGTCCCACAGCATCAAGGTTACATATCAGGACTAATTTCCTTTCTCTTTTGATAGGGACCAAAAGTGGACAATTATTTTGAGTGCCAGACCCTGCAGAAGAAGGGGTTGCTCGTTGCTCACAACAGAACACCAGATGCGATGAGTATAGAAGTTATAGGAATGAAAAAGTCCCACTTAAACATCATGGTTACGATCTTCTGCCATATAAAATGATATTGATTCAAGAATTTTCAAAATGCACACTTCCCAGATAAATAAATTAGTTCATGAAAAACTAAAAACATAGTTTTGTGATCATTAGAACAAGATCTCTGTGAGTCTCGATTACCAACACGCAGTTTTACCTGGGTCAGCCAAAGAGTCATACAGAATTTGTGTCAGCTCTATTGTTTCTGTACAAGTACCTCAGCCTACACCGTGTCATGAAATTACATACCTGTCGTTCGACTTTAACAAATTTGCCCATCATACTTTGGTCTTCAGTATCGGCTGTAGATGCTTTGGCTACATATGGTTCATTTCTATAAAGAATTAATAACTCTATTAGTGTTCAATTTTTCTTTGCACCACAGTAAGCAATTTATATCAGAAAACAGAATTACCATCTTGGTGATTTATTCATATAGATCCTTGGAGCCCATTTAGTTGTTTATACAAGCAGGAATGAAAGTCTATCCTATGTGATTCTAATGCATTTCTAAAAAATGTAATCTTGATTTTTAATTTTTTTTTTTGTTCAAGTTTAAGATTAAAAAACTCAAAAGATCAAAATAAAATTTAAATTAATCTCCAACATGTTGGAATAATTTCAAGTTTGTGAAAATTATTGAGACAGTGTAGTTAGTGGGTCTACAGATGGCCATGTGTTTTTAAATCTAATTCTTTATAATTAGTGTCTTTGGAGACTGAATTTGAGTTTCAAGAATGAGTGTGGTTTTTTTCTCAATTTCATTAAAACAAATAGTAAGTGTCAGAGATTGGAAATGCTAAAAGAGACAGTGTGGTCTGGAGATTTAAGGTTGATTCCAGAATAGGTTTTCATCTCTGAAATTTCCTTCTTCCCATCCATCAGATGGACTAAATTCATTAGGTAAGAAGACGATCTCTAACTAAAGAGCTTTGATTTATAACTTCATGGGATCTGGGATGCTCATGATCACGTTAAATCTTTATAAAATGGCTTCCAAACCAACCTTGAAGGAATCAATATCTTTCCATAACCTATGTCAAAGTCTAGAAAAACAATTTCTAAGCACTTGCTCTTTAACATGACTTGGAACAAATACACTCTAAAACTTTTAACAGGCCAGTTCTTCTCTTTCTGACAAAATTCAAAATATAACTATGAATAAATCTTACCAGAGCAGAAACTATAAGTAAAACATGTCAGATTTTACACATTGGGTTACTGGTGATATGGGTTCATTCAATTTTTGCAATCTGCTTTGTTTCCCAAATGATCACTGCCTCTTCCATATACGTAGATCTCTATCCTCACATTTACATAGTTTCAGATTTTTCCTTGGGTGGGATAATTTATTTTCTGTAAGATTGCTTTTGTTCTGAGCAACCACAACAGCTTTGGGGACAGATTGTTGATGGTCTTGTGTGGTTCTTGATGGGTATTTATTGACAGATTGATAGTTGTAAACAACAGAAGAAATGTAATTTTTTATTGAATTCTTGCTACCAGGAATGCAGCAATACAATAATATACTGCAAATTTCACACCCAGAAACCTGGTATTACAATTTATTTTGATTATCTCTCACCAATCATTGGTTTAAAAGCAGCAGCATTAAAAATCTCTGCTTGCCATTTGGTGGGAGCAATAACAAAACTTTTGTCACTTCAGGAAGATAACTCATTTACTTTCAAACTCTTGGTGATTGTCGAATTTTAAGCATGTTAGAAGTTCAACACATCAGCAATCAAATGCATGTTATTTAATTTAAAATCATCTTTTCAAACCATGGAGAAGCTGAGTAGACAATTAAGAAACCATTGTTTAGACTTCCATCATACATTGTTCTTAGGGAAGCTAGTGATTTTCTGGCTCAAAGTTTACCTGTATGTGTATCTTGCAGCAACATATCCTCTCAGTATCATCGCTCTAACAGTGGATGAATAAAGATCATGCTTATTGGTATGAATTAACTTTCTATTTTTATATTGGTCTGTGCTAAATACTAGACATAAAAGAATTCACCTGGGAGACTGTTGTGAAGGGTAAGAAAAAGCTCCTCCCTTTTGGGATTTCTTATGCTTGGGAGTAGATGGAGGTCCAGGTGTAAAAATCATATCTACTCTGAAAAAAAGAAAAGCGCAACTGCATAAGTCCATCTCCAAATGTTAACACATGGCAGAATATGCTGTGCATCTCTGAAGCGAAGATTCAAAAAGGAAGCACATGTTGATTTGGTAATATATTGAGGGTCATGATGTGTTTGCTCTGTTCTGGGTCCTCAATGAATTGCAATTACCTGGTAATTTAATGGTAATTAAGGAACACTCTAACTCACTGTTTCCAAACATCTACATTTGAAACACATGACCTTCTTTTCCTTCAAAGGAACCAAACAGAGTGACTGTCAAAAAATCTCCAATAGCAGCTGCTCTTAAAGATGTCAGGATACCCATCAGATTTGGTGCTGGATAACAAAATCAGAATTTGCCAAAAGGTAGAATTCCTGACATTCTTAATAAACCAATGACATTCTGTCAATTGTTGTGTCTAATTGTCAGCAATATTTTTGTCTTTACTAATTATTGTCTTGGTTTGAAAAACATAACTTTAAATGAAGTTTCACAAAAAATACTGCTTGACTTTTTATTTGGCACAAAAGCAAAAGGACTGTTTGGAAGGCTCCTGCACATTTAATTAATTTTACTATATCAAAATATTCTTTCATTTGTCATATCCAATTACTCAGGTGCTAGTGAGTCTCTGTTCATACAGCCCACACCCCATTGTTGAGCTGAACATCACAGGGCTGTGATTCTTGCCCTGACTGCCTTGAATGTGACTTCATCCTCCAAATTTCTGCCATAACCACTATGTGAGATGGGCCTAATCATGTCAGGCACTATTAGTGCTGCTAGGAGTCAAGAGAGTATCTGAGAGGTGCTCTGTGGCCCAAAATCACACAACACCTCATTCTGAGGTGATGGAAGGACCTCTAGTATAAGGTATGTAGACCCTGCCATAGATAGGTGCACATTTCTAACATGATGAGCCCTCCTCAACTTCCTGAGTTCAAAAAGATATTACTGCATCATAATCTAAGCTCATGTGATGCAGAGGTCATTTTATAGAGTAACAATGGTGTTTTGTGGTATGTAATTAAAGAGAGAAGTTTTTCTAGGGCAAAAATAGTGAGGTAGGAACCAGATGTGTTATATACTTGAAAAAGAGATAACACAGTGCATGGAAAATCACTTTAAAATAAGAAATTACAAAGTTCAACAGGACGAGAGCAGTCTTAGAAAGCCAAGGTAAGTCCAGACAAGGTCCAAATGTGCAGCAAGAGTTGCATTCCCTCAGCCCAGTCTTGAGAGACACAAAGATATCTGTGTGATGTTTTGCCGTTCAGAGTGACTGGAGGCCTCAGGGGAAGTGCTGTGCAGAGACTGAGCTAAGACAGCTCCACACATCTACACACGTGCATCAGGCCCAAAGCTCTGACCTGGGCTCATGGCTCAGGGTATGAGCAGCACCAAGTTTTATAGCTGTCCCTGAAGAGCACATTGCAATGAAACACTTCTGTGAGGAAACAACTGCGGGCAGATTGCACCTGAACAGTCACAGAGGTCTGAAATTCCTTTTTTTTCAGGAAGGTCAATTACAACTGTGTGGAGGGGATGTGAAACCTTCTGTGCGATTTTGCACTTGTATGAGATGTTTCACTAGACACAGGTGTATTGGGTCTGACCAAGAGAGAGTTCACCTTTCCCTTGGCAGTCCTCACAGTGCTGTGCTTTGCACTGGTAGCTGGAAGGGAGGTGATAACACGCCAGTGTTTTGGCTACTGCTGAGAAGCGTTGTCCCTGTGACACTCCTTCCCCCATCAAGGAGCTGGGAGCAGGTAAGATCCTGGGAGGGGACACAACCAGGCCAGCTGACCCAAATCAACCAAAAGGATATTCCATACCATGTGACATCAGCTCAGATATAAAAGCTCAGGGAGAGAGGAGGAAGGGGGGGGGTGTTTTTTGCTCTGCAATGTTTGTCTTGCTGAGGCCCTGCTTCCTGTACTGAGGCCCTGCTTCCTGGGAAGTGTCTGAACATAGCTTGCTGATGGGAAGTTAACTTCTTTTTTTGCTTGTGTGTGTGCAAACTCTTGTTTTGGTTTTTTTTGCTTTAATAAACTGCTTTTATCTCAACCTCCAAGTCGTTTTCCATCTTATTCTCGCCCCTGCCCCACTGGGAAGGGGAGTGATAGAGTGGTGTAGTGGGCACTTGGCACCCAGCCAAGGCCAAACCACTAGGCACAGGTCAGCAGAGAATCCAGCCCAAAGAAAAGCTCATGTAGAACAACTATTGCTTTTATTTATCATCTGTAAAATGGGGAGAAGGAGAGAAACTTGATCCTGATCAACTAAGGCAATGGTCAAGAAAATTCACAGGATTTTTTTATTGATGTCTCTGTTCTAAATCTGAGCCAGTGATCTCTTGCTGCTATCCCTACTAGCTACTAACTTGCCTTTTGTCTTTGGGAAAAGGTTTTCTCATGGACCAGCAACACTATGCAAAGACATAGCTTCTGGCTGGCCTTGTACACAAATAAGCCAAGTATGTTTTTATTTTGCCAGAAAAACTATGCATTTTCCCCGTTTGCCAAAGGATTCTTACCTTGTCTGAAGGTATTTTATTCTGGAAAGCATGTCAAGATGCCCTGCTGAGTATTGCTCTATCACATCCTTTACATCATAAGGCCTCAGGGTCTCCTTGAATTTTTTTTTATAGAGACGAAACTGTAATATTCTGCATAATAAACAGAAAAAAGTATTAATTTCTCATATAAATTCCTTGATGAAAATATCCAGTTTTATCAAATAATTGATAAATTCTCTAGGTGTTTGGAAATTGAGTGTGTTATTTCCAAACAAAACAATAAAATATAAGCAGAGGATCTCTAACATCATCCCACATTTGAAAATTTATAATAGTTGGCTTTTGATAACAAATAGGCTAAAACAAATGGTTTAAAGCTTCAGAATCACAGTTGGAGTTTGACTTTGAACAACACGAGTCACAGGAGATTTTGAAGCTGTGAAGTTGAAGATGCTTTTTTATGCTTCAGCCTATTATAAAGTTAATTTATAGTATATGCAATGCTGAATCATTTTCATATTGGTTTTCATTTTGCACCTGGGAAAGTTTTGGATAGGAAATGCTAATTAGATACAAATGTGGAAGCTGAGAAGTTAGCAGCAGTTCAGGTTGTGAAGAGATAAAAAATTTTTAGAACTGTCTGAAGTGTCCTTGAAGAAAATAGCGTAACAGTATAGCGTTGTTGTTGTTGTAGTAATGATAATAATATAATTGCTGTTATTATTGCTATTATTATAAAATGACCTAGTAATTAGTAACAGAATTCTTATAATAAGGACCACTGCTGGCCAGAGAACTTGAAAAATGTTTGGCATTCTTTTTTTCCATTCTTTTTTGTTTATACATTATTTTTAACTTATATATCTTGGTAGATTTAACAAATAGAAGAAACATATATAAATAATGAAATCTTCATCTGTTTTAGACGTGGCTTCTGGAGGCTTGCTTTCTCACTAGAGTCTCCATGTTCTTGATGCTCTGAACTGGGGAATTGCTGTCATCTGTTAAGATTCTGACTTGTTTTATATTTAAGGTTGATGGGTTTTTTAATGTTTTTAAAATCTGTATAAACTTTCATTTAGCAAAGATAATTCTATTATGACTTTTTAAGGGCTGCTGATTTAACTCTGTTGCGTATAAATCTTTCAAGATTTCAAAATTATACCTATGCCTATTTTAGCCAAACTATATATGATAACAGCAAAACTACACCTTAAAAGACATAAATGAAAAATAGGAATCACAATGTTAGCAACTCCAATTTAAAATATCCTTAATCATGATCCTGAAATCTCTTAAGTGGTTTTGCCTGAAAGAATTACTCGCAATTAACGTTCAGGGTTTCGGTAAACTACACACCAAAAAAAATATTGGGTCCTGATTGGGTTTAAAGGGAAATTGCATTAATCAATTAGATTTGGACAGGATGTGGGAAAGAAGTTTTGCAAAAGTAATAATAGCATGTCTCTGTGTTTGAAAGCAAGCAGGTATCAGGGAAAGAAAGGGAAAGATATGGAGGACATAGGGATAAAGAAAGTGCCGATGGGAGGGAAGCAGTCATGGGTAACATGAGCAAAGCCTGTGTGACGTGGCTTTCAGCAGGCTTAAGAAAACCTGGAATTTTAGTAACTGATTCTCCTGCACCCAATTCGAAAACAACCAGGAGGGTGCATATTATGGTTGTATACATATATGATTATATTTTTACAACCATCTTCCCTGAAGGTTTTCTAAGATAAATTTGAGATGCTCCAGACTTGCAGATTTCACCTGGAAGGTGGTAAGTCCCTGGCCCAAAACTTAATAACTTCTGGAATAAATAACAATTGCAATGAAAGCAGAATATTTTCCTATGGGGGCATTTTTCAAGGGAAGAGAGTAAAAATTACTGTGTCGAGGAGTAACAGAGCATCAGTGAGTGAATTCTATTTGCTTGGTGTGCTAAACACATTATCAAGGCTTACTAGGAGGTTTCTAACCCTGGAGAATATCTCTTGTGACATGAAAATAGAGGTGACACATGCCACAAATCAAAAACTGCTGAAATGGAGACCTCAGCATCTATTAAAATATGACAGCTGAAAAGTAGATAGCACACTCATACGATTGTGGATAAAGAACAGTTGAGTCAGCTCAGAGTTTTTGTTAAGTGAAAATTCCAGTTTTATATAAATATTAGTCACTAAATTGAGCAAGTTACCATATTTATATAATGTTTTAATGAGGAACTGTACACTTTATTATTTTATAATTAATACACTATGGAGTATCTTGCAAAAATTGCATGGTCAATGTTACTGAAAAATATTCTCCTTTCTGCATATTTTTAACAGACATTGAATAGAGTCTGTCTTGTGTTTTTGAAAACATCAGAATTATCTCATCTGTTGCTTTTTATAAAAGCAGTAACAGAAACAGTGAATCAATATGTAGCAACATGATAATGTGATTGCCTGAAGCATAAGCATTCAAAAAAGCATTTACCTGACAGCTCTGATGGCTGTCTTGAATGTGGGGATCATATCTTCCATAAGGAAATCACTATTGTCGCCTCTGTCTTCTGCCATGGGTTCCCCTGTTCCTGCATCTGCAAAGCAGGTCAAAAAACCGGCTGTGTGAGCATCTGACCACACAATATCTAGAGGGATGTCTGCCTGACTAAAGCACTACATACACTGCAGTTTAGTAAAGGAACATCTTTTGCAGGTTCTTCTTTCACTGGTCAGCTCTTGAAAGGGATTTAATTATTCTGGGACAGCTGTAACACACATTATTTGAGGGATCTCCTCTCAGATTCCAGCATTTCTGAAACACTGGGAACTTTTCTTCCTTTCCAATGAATCTTTTTCCCAGTTATTTTATGTAAAGACTAAAACAGGTGTAGAAGCCACAGGCCAAGTTCTCCACTCACTTGGAGCTCCTGTACCATCATGAAGGAGAAAATCAAGTTCCTGGTGTGGACATCCAGACTATGTCCATGGTAGTATGTCCAGCATGCACTTATGCCAGCTGGCACAAGAAAGGGGAACCTGTTATTTAAAGACCATTTAGACATTACGGGTAAGAAGAGAAAAATATGTGCTCAGGGAAGCTGAGAGGAAAAATGTCCTATAATGTTGCATGGAGACCCAAAGGAAACCTCTGAGGAGCAACAGTCTTAGGGAGAGAGGCAGGGGAAGAAGATATTGACTCTGTAAAACAAGGTTTAATGAGATGGCAATGAGGGACATTTGAAATGCTGGGACACAGGCTATTGCAGGGCTGGATGCAGTCTAGGAAGGAGCTGTTTTAGCACAGCATCCTTGCTGATAAACCAAGCCATGATGGCACGTGCTTTTTTGGGGATATAGATTGACTGCCCAGTGTGCCCTCTTTTTCCAGGTCAAACAGGCTGAATCCAACCCTGGCTTTATCCCATATCAACTTCTCTTTTTAAGGAGGACTGTTGTCTGATTTCAAGCACCATGTTGACTGGACTCCAGTATTTATTTCCTTGGGCTTCCCCAAATATACCATGTAAAACCGGGCACCAGACATACTTGTCCCAGAAAGTCACAAACCTTCAATAGAATAAGCAGAGGAACAAAGCAAATTGGGGAGAACAGGGGATGCAGAGAAAGACATCAACACAGATGGGCTACCTTCTGAGCTTTGCCAAAAAGCGTACGCTTTCATTCGGAATGCAGTGCGAAAACGCTCCTTATTATTCAAGACAACATTCTTAGGCTCTTTTGAAGGACTTTCTTCAATGGCATCTACATTCAGAGGGGTAAATAGCTTTCCTTTAGTATTGGTACCACGAACGCGATCCAAGAGACCCAGCTTTTGGCTACAAAATAAGCAAAAGTAATCATTTTCCTCCTTTGTACACTATTAACTTGTTTTCATGATGCTTTAAGTATATAACTGGCTAAATAATTGTTTTGTATACAAGGACACTGCTGGGGCTACCATAATAAATCAATGTCTTTGTAAGCAACAGTTAAGCTCCACAGATAATTAACTGCTTTTTATGAGCATTTTTTGTATCAATGTTGAAAATGTTACCAGAGGGTCTTGCTGTTCTCTCCATGCAAGGTATCACAGTACTTCAGCTCATGTAGCATGCCTGAAGCAGTAGTTATTATTAAGACAATCTATTGCTGCTATGGCCATGGGCAGGGATGTCATTCACTAGACCAGGTTGCTCAGAGCCCCATCCAGCCCAGCCTTAATACACTTTCCAGGCATGGACCATCCACATCATCTCTGGGCAGCCTATTCCAGTGCCTCACCTCC
Source organism: Atrichornis clamosus (assembly GCA_013400975.1). Lineage (NCBI taxonomy): Eukaryota > Metazoa > Chordata > Aves > Passeriformes > Menuridae > Atrichornis > Atrichornis clamosus. The sequence goes on along the minus strand of WBMZ01013244.1, from coordinate 53,353 downwards.
CTCACAGTGAAGAATTTCTTCCTAATATCTAATCTAAACCTGCCCTCTTCCAGTTCGAAGCCATTCCTCCTTGTCCTGTCACTACATGCCTTTGTTAAGTCCCTTTCCAGCTTTCTTGCAGTTTCTCTTTAGGTACTCGAAGGTGCTCTAAGGTCTCCCCAGAGCCTTCTCTTATCCGGGTGCAACAACACCAATTCTCTCAGCTAGGAATGAAAGAAAGTCAGATGTGCTCTGAACTAAATAAATCACCAGCAAAACTCTGGCACAGCATTGTGAAGCACTGACTGGGTGCATAGGTAGGTCAGGCTGTGCTGTTTTCTCTCCACCATGACCTACATAAGTTGTAGTGAAGTGACATATTTTGTTCCTCTGATGATTCCTTGCACTGTCCTCTTAAAGATTTACTGCCCAAAGACATTTGTCCTTCAGTGACAACATGCAGATAGAATTTCGTCTACCTGCCATTTTACCAGCATCACTAACCATCCTGACAGCCTGATGACTGTAATGGCACTAAAGGCAATCAGTACTATAACTGAAAAGAGCAACAGAAAAAGAATTTGCTAGTGAGTATATTAGCTTATATATCACTTTGGAGGTGATACAAGGTATAAATATTTTGTTTGCTAGTTCACTTTGCTGAAATATTTGTTAATTGCACATTTGTTAAAAAACAAATTAAATGCAGGGTTAAGCCATGGAAAGAAAGTCTGCTTTTTAACACATTCCTGGATGCTGGGACAGGTCTAAGTGGAGGTGAACTGTGCACACATGATCAAGAGGCAATTCTGTATGGGACACCAGGTTAAGCAGGTTGAGTGTGGGGAGGGAAGAAGCCATTAGATCTGGCAGGTTTCTGAGAGCCACAGGTGAGAGCAGAGCTGAAGGATGAACAGCCATGGTTACCAGAAGCAAGAGTTAACAGGTATCCAGTAAAATATCAGTGCAGGAGGCTCAGCTGGAGCCACTAAACCTACTGGCAGGAGAGGCAAATGTGGGGAGGGTCTACTGTGCAAGGACATAATGGACAAAGGTGGAGACTTGTGTGCAGACCTTGCAAGTGTGAAAGAAGGACCTGTTTCTATCTCAGAGCTCTGTCTGTTGCAGGATCCCACCACAATGGAAGTTCTTAGGATGTTCCTCTTAAAATGATAAAGGAAACGAAGACAGATAAGATGACATCACAGCTTTCATAAGAGTGCTGACACTAGCACAAATACTGTAATTCACAGCATACAAAGTTCCTATCTGACTTTTCTTGTTGATTTGGCAATACGTGTGAGTGCAGTTTCTGCAGCGTAGTAAATCCAGGCACTTGCCCTGTCATTGCACATGTGAAGTGCGTGTGTGTGTGCAAGTATTGAAGTGGTAGCTAGGAAGGACTTGTGTATGGAGACACACAACTTGTCCTGAGATATCAGCATTTCCAGGAGACGAAAGCATGGATTCGAGTGAAGAATTAGAACAGTCTAAGTGAATTATATCAGTATTTCTTGAACTTTGCCCTAAAGTCATTTCCTGAGGAATTCATGGCATGGGGGAAAGATGCACAAAGTGCCGACAAATGTACAAAGCAAGAACCAGGGATTACTTCCTTCCTTGTGGAAAAATATGAGATGTTGCTTGTTGACAGTTGACATTTGAGACAAAATATGTTTTGGGCAGTCTCATGTTTGGGTTTAAGAACCCATTTGATTTCCACACTTCTTGCTTTTCGGTTGGAATCTTGATCCAGTGGGCCCACCAAGGTGCTGTAAAGGCTGAACTGATGGTGGGGGCAGAGTCCCAACAAGTGATTTGTGTCCAAGTTAGGGAGAATCCTGCAACCTCTTTTCTGCATCACTTTCACCTCTCTGTTTCAGAGGCCACGTTTGAGAGTAGTATTGCTTTACAAGACAGATGTCTCAAATCTGTGGCCTTTCTATGAAATTTGGATTCTTCAAGCACACAGCTGTCACACATACAAAAAATATATCCAGAAGATGACAACTAATGAGCAAGTGTGAAAGGGTATGAAAAATAAAGGTGAGGAAGTAAAAGTCAATTGAATGATTTACATGTGGGTTTTTTGGAGGGTAAAGTAGGGAAAGTAAATTCTCGTGTCTCATTAATAATAAAATCAAGGTTTGAAGGAGGAATTAATTTTGAGAAGGATGATCAAAAAGAGTCTGGAATCATGGCACATTACTGAAAAGAATTTTAATGCAAAGAAATGCACCAAAAATCTAGTCAAGTGATAACAGAGTCAGCCAGGCAATATAAACTGATGGGCCTGAAAGTGTTAGAGAGTGAGCTTGTGAGAGTGAACATTTCTTTAATATAAAGAAAAAAGAGCAATGAGGCAAGCATGGCATGTTGGTGATAATAGTAGACTGAAGGACACTGTGAAATAAGCTACGAAAAGGAAGAAACTGAAGCAGGTTTAGGATAAGGAGATCTGTTCAGTGGTAATAAAACGACAAAATTTTTTTCTGGGTCTGAGAAAATTGTTCAACAGGCTTGTCTGGTGTGGGGATTAACAGGTCACTGATATTAGATGATTGATAGATGAATCTCAAATGAAAGGAAGAGTCAAGTGATCACATACAACACACTGGCTTTGAGCAACTGAATGCCACAAGATTTGAGTTAGTAACACTACAGAGAAGCTCTCAAGAGAAGAATATGTTTAAGACATAGAACCTCAAAGGCAAAGAAGCAGAAAAATAGGTGAGACAAAAGACAGCTGTTGTTTATAAAAAGCAGTTTAGTACTATATTCAAATAATATAGTTGTCATTACATGAGGCCTCTGACTCTCTCCCCAGAAACTTTCTTAGTTCGTCAAAATACAGATCCAGTTGTCCCAAAGTTTGCCCTTTAAAATTCCTGTGATAACTGCCGTCCTTACCGAAAAACAAGGAAGCATAAAGTGCATTGTGAGGATCTAGAGGGATCAGACCGGAAGGAAAAGGGTCAGTGGACAATGAAGTATTCAAAATATTAATCTAGTGGGGGGTTTTGTTCTGTATAGGACAGAAAGATAAGCAAGATATGCAGAAATCTCTGTCAAAGACCTATACAAGAGTAGGACTGAACAAGATTTGATATCCTCCTCATAAATAAAAACAGATCAAAGTATTCCTCTGCATTCAGGACAAAACCCTACTTATTTGCAGTGGCAGTTTCCACTGCATATCTCAACGCACTCATTTGTGAGGTGTCTTTTTTTTTTTTCCTTTTTTTGGTAGTCTGGGATTTAAGGTAGTCAATGTGAACAGAAAGTATTCCCAAATTCTCTTCCCAGAGAGTTTCTCAGCTATCCCCACTAATAAGTGTCAGTTTAGGAACAAACTATTCTCCCAGGACTGTTGCCTTAGCATCTTAGATTTAAGAGGTAGAACTCATCTGATCTGTCTTAGGCTGTTAAAAAAGTTAAACTTCCTGTCTAAGAATAATCTTTAGACCCATTTCTAAAATCAGTGGGAAGTTAACAACCATAACCAGTGAGTGGGAAGAGTGTGGTTCAACTTGGGATGACTTTACACTTGGGGAACTTGGCTCTTGATATTGACTACAGAAAGATTTATCTGAGAAGTCATTTAAAAATCAGGTCTCTAGTCTAAGTTAAAGTTACCTGAGCTGAAGCCTTCCTCATTAATTGAATCCTGATGATTAACCCTTAAAGTAACATTCAGATTCGTAACAGTATGTTTAAGCAACAAACATAGACAATTGTGTTCATATCCGGCAGCCAGAGCAGTAGAATCATCAGAAAATAATTCATCAGCTTCACATCAAAATATACAAATGTGTGTTGTATACAAACGAACCCAAAACAAAACCCAAGCTTCTTTCCAGATAATTACTAGCTATCATCAGGGGGAAAAGAAATGGACTTTATTCTCATTTCCAAGGGATGAAATCTGGATCTGCTGGGGTTTTTGTTTGCATTGATCTTTTAAAAATTACTTAGGAAACATTTGTTCTCATGACACAATCTCCTCCACTAAAGCAGCATGCGCATGGCTCAGTCCCAGAGTGTGAAGCATGCGCAGATCACACCATCCTTCATGAGAGGGGCTAGGACAGTGGTTCCCACCCACAGCTTCATGTACTGCTGCTTGTCTTTCAGACTCCTCCTTCGGATATTAGCTACTCTTCCTCCCCTTGGAACAGTGGTCCCACTTCATTTGGTTTCCTTACATTCAATAAAATATGATTGTCAACTTCCAGGACAGTTCCAGAAACTGGGGAGATTCAAATGCATCCCAAACATGCTGATAAAAATGCAGGGTAGTTTCTCTGACTAGCCTGATTACGTTGCCATTGCTTGTCTTGCCCACTATTGCACCGCTTCCCTCGTGAGTTCCAAACCCTGTGTCTTTGAAATAGGACCCAGGATGAGAATTCCTTAATTCTGTGGTAAATACAGATCACCATAAAGGGAGGAAGGTGAAAGCAGTGCAGACAGTTTCTTCCTGCCTAAAGAAAAATTCAGCTCTCAAATTGTTTTTCCCCAAGAGCAGTGGGAATTGTTTTGGACCATCTGAGAGATTAATTTGGTGGCTGGACATACAAGAGATGTCTTCTGCAGCACATATTTGACACTTGCTCAGAATAAAGCATGGGAACCACTGAACTAGAAATACTTTTCCAGAAAAAGTCATGCAAAGAAAATAATGCATTTACATCCCATCATGCAAACCAGATACTCTCCTCTCTGTCCTTTGCCTAGTATTGGAGTTTCATTAAAAAATGTTATGTGTATGAGAGAAAAATAATGAATTAATTCTAACAGTGAATCAAACAACCCTCTGCTATGTATTTAAGACTGCCACCTAACAAGGACTAATGATAATCAGGAAACCTTTCTATGTTTTTCACAGTTTAGCTAGTCACTAGATTTAGTTAGTCTCAAATAACTAAAAGCAAAAGGAAGTAATGTTTACTCCAATATTTTTTGTACCTTATCATCTGAACTTATATGGGTGAACTTAGCCTTGGAAAATCAAAAATTCTGCATGAGGTTTCCAGAAGTGTTCTGTATTCTACTTTGAACCTTTCCTAATAGAAATTAGCACAAAATTAATGTTATGAGGACAGACATGAATCCTGCAGAGAACATGTTCAGCTGATCTCAACTGAGAGTCTGTGAGTTTTCTTAAGATAAAACAAAGAGCATTGTGCACTTGCATGGTAGTTCTGAACTTTGGCCAATCAGCTTTCCCTTTTACTGAGTAACATTCTTTACTGCAGAGAGGATCTCACAAAAATATTCAATCTCAAAATAGTTGACTATAACTTCTTGACAACTAAGGTCTTCACGCTGCACCCTGAATCTTGAGATCTAAATTTGCCAGTTTCTAACATCTGAGGAAGAAACATCTCTTCTGAGTCAACAAATTTCCACACTCTTTGGTGGTGTATGTCCTCATTGATATTTAAGGCTGGATGTGACTCAAAATCCAAACTCACCTACCATCCAGATTATCTGCCAGAAACATGAGCACAAATGATAACTTGGCTCAACTTTGATGTCCTTCAGAAAGAGAAAGAGCCTTTACCCACCCTAAATGCTTTTGCTTAGCCCCTTCTCTCATATACACTTTCTAAAGTGATTGGAAGTGGGTAAAAATAAACATTGTCACATACGCCTATGGGAAGAATAATCCAAATCCATTTCTTTGTGAGAACAGGATGGATGTTTTTCACGAATGGATACAGCCCTTATAGGTAGAAACCATATGGATGTTGACCCACTTTTTGCTTTGAAGTGAATATATCTCCAAGTATCAACCACTAAAAAGCAAATCAAACTGCAAAATTAGTCTCTTGACTATTTTGCATGGGCCAATCATCAAATGAAAAAATGGAGTTCTTTACTAGCTGCTCTCCAAAGGCTGAAGAACTTCAACTAGAAAAGCTGAGGTTGAATGTTGATGATTTCATGTTTCTGGAATGAAGTGTGAATGGGAAAAACCAGCTAAAGTTGAATGACAGCAAGGTATGGGGTAGAATAAAGTACTTTGCAATTTGGTCAAAATATTATTTCTAGTTATGTGTCTTGCATATTCCTGAAATGTCACAAATTACTTTTAGGTCCCTTTGCAGGAAGATATTGTTCTTGCCCCATGTCTTAGGTCACAGCTCAGCAAGATATTTAAGAATGCCACTAACTTTATTCAGATGATCAAAAGCATCCACTTGTTTTCCATTTGCTGAACCAGAACCTGCAAATACACATGTGAAGATGTTGTTCCACTGAACTCAAATTCAAAACAACTTGCATGAATTGTGTTGGCAGGGTTGGGACTGCATAAGGAACGGTGTTTAGCTCTTATAGTATATTTTTCTTACAGTAAATTTCAAAATTATTTGCAGACTAAGTTAGTATCATTCCCATTCTATGGAAACACAGAAAAGCACTTGTTTCTAAGCAGTTCATTGGGAGAACCAGGATTATATCCCATGTTTTCTGAACAGCAGAACAATTAACTATTTGCAAGGTCATGCAACTTTCTTTTTATGATTAATAACTTTTCAGTGTTATTGTCCCTTACTTTTGATGGTGGGTAGGTGAACTACGGTAGTAAAAACAGAAAGTGCAGGCAGAGAATGGCATGCAAGAAATACGAAAAAAATAAGGCTCAACTGTTACTTGAATGTATATACCTAAGTTTTCTTGTGAGGCTTGATCCAAAGAATGACTCCCTACTAAACATGACATTACTGTAAAGTGAAGAAAAGTTATTAAGATGAGACGTTAATGATTACCCATGAAAAGCTCTATGAAAAAGAATGGGAACAGCCTTTCATTTGTAGTTAATGCAGTGTGCAGATCAGAGTGGCTTTTTTCTCCTTCCAGTTTTGGGCAGTGTATTAGGATGAAATGCTGAGACTGAAATTTTACACCTTGCAAAGTATGGTTTTATTTTCATTTTGTTTTTAGCACTAGCTATACAAAAATGTACCACATTTCATGAATTCTTTCATACTCACGTAATAGAAAGGGCTGGTACTGATTATACCACTTAAAAAAAAAATCAAACCAACTTTCCAAAGGCACAGAGATATTATTTATCTTGTAGAGATAAGGAAACAGGGATAAATGACTTTTCTGTAATCACATAATAATATATCTAGGAATGAACATGCTCTCCTGATGTCTAGTTCAACAGTTGGACAATAAGAATTAGGAACAAGACCTAGGAGAAAGTTCAGTATTCTTCAGTAAAGTGCCCGTACATACAAGTGAGGAAGTTTTGACACTGGTCAAAATCAGTGGAAGTGCTGCTAATAACAGTGCTGAAAAGTTAGGCCCCAATATTCATTCCTCAAACATAGACATAAAAAGTTGGTTCAGAATAAACAATATGTCCAGCAAGCAAAGGCCCATCCTAAATGTAGGTCAGGCTCCCAAATGTTTGCTGAACGATTTGCTGCCCTCCAGCATAAATGAGCATTAGTATCTCTTTCTCATAAATCTCCCTTCTTGAGAGCTGAAGAGATGAAAAAGCTTTGCAATACATGAAGAGCAATTGCTACCTGAGGTTTCATGGGGCTGTGAGGTTTAGGCATTAAGGAAGAAAAAGCCTGTGGCACCTCTGGCATGAAGTCAGAAAACTTCCCACCAGTGAGCCATGGAGAGCACAGCCCAATTCCTCCTGGTTTGGGGTCCTGCACAGGACCTGTAGCAAAAATGCTATTCTTAAAAAGCATCATCATAGGCACCACTTCCCTTCCCTGCTTACAGGACATAGTCGACCTCCAGGACAGTCCAATACCTGTTCATCATATCTCATATCTTCACAGTTTTAGTTTAAAGGGAGCTTGAGTAAAACCTTGGGCTGCTGCCAAACTGTACTTGATTTTCTACTATGACAAGTCCATCCCTGCAACCTTGCCTTGGGATCCAGCTTCTGAAGTTGACTCTTCCACTCACTTGTGTCCCCTGGGTTCTTCCCAAAAGGTCTAAGAACAAGGAGCTGTATCTATATGTGGCTTTGTCATGATGCCAGCTCCTGCTTCGAAGGAGAGATCCTAGGAGGATCTGCCACAGGGTTGAACTCTAGAACTGTGGAGTTCCTAAAGAGCTTTCACACTCCTCAGTAGAAAACCTGCCACTTAAAGCACTTCCCATCCTCAAATTTTGACACAGCCAGGCCCCATTTTTAGTTTATTAAAAGCTTCTGTGAAAGCTTTGGACCAGTTCTTCTCTCTCCTTTAACAACCACTGATCAGACAATGCCACTTACTACTACAGCAGCTTTCTCATTAAATACTGAACTGATGGAAGAATCTGGAGACTGAGGGCACTTATGGGCTGTTGTTCCCTTTAGGACCACATTCCCTTATTGCTCATTTATTTCAATACAGCCAAAGCACAAACTGCAGTGAACTACAAGCAATAATTTCTATACTAAATCACTGTAGGAGAAAGAATTTTTTTCCTTTTTAAAAAAAAAAATCTGGTTTGTAAATAAGAGTTTTATGAGAGATGGGAGGTGGTACTGTCAAAACAACCAGATTTTATGGCTCAATCCCATTTCTACTGAAGTCAGTGGATGCTCCCAGAAGTACCATAATTTGTCTGTTTTACCGGAGGGTTTCCAAGCCCTTTAACTGAATGCTTCATTCCATAAACACATTCCTGCTAGCAGGAAGTCTCCCATGTAGGTTTACTGATGATTTTGTTGGGGGTTATTACGTATATAACAAAAGAAATGCAAGATATATCCAGCTGGAATGAGGGGTTTGGGGATTATAGTTTTAAAGATTTTCAGTTGTGAGTCATACTTTCCATTTTTAATTCAGTGTGTCAACATAAAATGATTTCTACTGGCCTGAAAGCTACAGTAACTCAGAAGCTACTCCACAAACTGCTGCAGGTGCAGGAGCTTCTCCAGGGGGGCTGTGACCAACACTAAATGCAGCCGGCATTACTTACCTAATTTTAATCTGCTGCTGCATCTCAGTCAGAACATTTTGACTTAACGAATGAAATTACGTACTCAAAAGGATTTCAGCTCCTAAGCTCTCTCCTACATATTAAAGACCAAAATTCAGCTCTTACCAACACTGGAGATGGCTAAAATCTCCAGACGTCTCCATTAATGCAACTGAGCTTGCTCATGACTGCTTAGGCTGAGCAGTGCCGTGGATGGAAGGTACAGAAGGTCCGTGGGGGTTCATAAAGAAGGTACCCCCCACCCAGGCAGTCTTTGAAGAGGGGCAGGTGAGCTCATGATTATGGTGGCAAGAGGGGAAAGACATCCTTTCCCAATAATATGTCACTACAGCACTTGCCTGTATTGTAAGAAAACTTGGGATAGGCTTTTCTCTTCTGTTAAATGAGGTTTGAACCCAAAAAATTCATAGGAGAACAGCAAGTATTAATCCTTTTTTTTTTTCCCCAACTTCCTCTATTGAAGCTGTCACGTGTTGCGCAAAATGTTTAAAAAACAAAATGAAAAGTATAATTTTTCATCAGGCCAGGGACTGGAACTCAGTCCTGACATCTGACTAACAGTTTTCAAATATTGCTACAATTCTTGTTCCTTTTCTCTGCACTGTAAGTGGGAGATGCAAATGGAACTAGCTTCAACACAAGTCTGTGGAACTATTTATCCTTTAATTGGTATTGAATTTCATTGTGGGTGATCCACTGATAGCAGCTTAACATTAAGATTTGACTTACAATTATTGCATGAGCATTTGACTCTTCTACTTAGCTGAAGAGGGTTATAAATATGTAATTTCCATTTGAGACCCTGCAGGTTGACTGACAATGCCTGCTCTGCCATAATTTTCAGTGACTGACCAGTATTAGGATTGATGATTCCTTCATTCTCTTTGCCTGTAAATTCCGAAGTGTGACGGGGAGATTTCCCATTTTTTTTCAGCAGGGGTGGGACCAAGGCCTCAAACCTAATGTAGCTCTTACAGTACTGCCAGAGAGACTGACTACCCTGCTGTTCCATCTTAGACATCCATCTCTGTATTTACTGCCAAGAAATCTTTGCACATGGTGAATCAACACGGGCTTACACCACAACATTTCTCTGTGCAAGACTGTGGAGCAACAACATGAACCTGGATTTTAAATGCCCCCCCAAACAGTCTGGACACTAAACCCTGGCACTACAGCATGGATCAGGAGAAATCCAGAGCATGATTAATCACAACAAACAATAAAGCTGTTTACAGACAATCAGCAAGCAACACTGCCTTTGTACAATTAGCATTTTAGCTGTGTTGTTAAATTGGGAATAAAGCAAGCAGTTAGGAAATGGATTAGTTAATAATTTTTGATGGCTACCTGTGGTGTTAGTAGTATGTTTTGGTTAACAGCTCATGAATCCACAAAGAACTATTTAACTTGCATCCTCTAATAGCAGTATTAGAACATATATATATATAAATATATATATATAATAATGGCAGCTACGTACCTGGAAGTACCATCCAATTGCTCTTTCCTTTTATAGAAGAGAGGAAGCATTACAAGAAAGCAAGGAGAGAAGAATCACATAATAAATTCTGCATATTTTTTGAATATAAATTGTTAATCTACTAATACCTTATAACTCTTTTGTTTTGTGACCATAACTGACAGAAAAAGCAAAATAGTCATAAAGCAAAGAAAGTGATATAGAGTCCTGAAACTAATCTGTTCTGCTTAGATTGGCAATCCAGTCCTTGGTGAGAAGTGATCTCCTCTGCCCTCTCTCCCAGGACCTTATTTGCAAAACACCTACTAAATTTCAGGTTCCATTTGAATCACACAAGAACCTACACACAGTGAACAAGCTTGAAGTCACAGTAATGAGTCTAGACTCCTTGTGAGTCTGAGAATTATCCCCTGAAAAAAGCCTGTGGTCAAGAAATCCTCAAGAAATTACTCTGTAACAGAAGATGTGGGAATAGACAGAGTGAGAAAAGATAAAGAAAAGGAAAGAAATATACTGGGCCTTAATTAAACACTTATGGTGTTGGGGTTTTTTGTAGAATTTCCTTTTTGAAGTATACAAAATCCATTCTAAAAAATATATTGTGAATAAAACAAAGGAAGAGTTATTATTTGTAATCTGCCCTTTGTGAAAGAAGGAGTCTGAAATATTTCAAGTCAGTTTTGAGCAACAGCTGAAGCTTCAGTGTTAGTACAGTGAGCACAACTTACACGTGGAGACCTCTGAGTTGAACAGTAGTTTAAGGGCACTTTTTTTTCAGGATAAGGCACAACAGCAAGTCCAGAAAGAAAGTTTAAAGCACTAACTTGGATAAGTTATGCCCATTATTAGCAGCTGATAGTCTGTAGCTAGAAGTTTTGGCTTTTCATAGGGCCATATAGGTTTTTTAAACATTTTAAAATCTTAAGACCTGATGTGAGAAAGGTGTCTGTCTGGCAGGTAAGGAGAGTGAGGATCAGACAGACTCATAGTCATAAACATATGAGCATCCAGTATATCTGAATATCTTTATGCATGGAATGCTGTCCACTGAACTCAGAAGTAGTGGCTGAAATAAACCCACCACCTCCAAGTTTCTTCTTTCTCAGACAAGTTTTCTGAGAACTATCTGTGACCTACAAAAGCCTCATTGTTTTATATATAAAGTCTATGTTTCCTGTCCTGACTGACACTTCACAAAAAATGATGATGGAGAGGTGGACAATGCACTTACCTGAAAAATGGAAATGATACAATTGATTCATAAAACCTCCAGGTAGCAACTAAGTCAATCCTGTTGGGGTTAGTAGCATAGTATCTCCAGGCAGCCTGAATTACAAGGGAGAGGAAATAATTAGTGTTAGGTAAAGCTATTTCCCAGCTTCCTGCAGCCAGACTGTTTCAAAGAACACAAAAATGCACCTGAGTGACTATCTGTAAAATAATTACTAATCAGTCATACCAAGTGCCACTATATGGAACAACTATTGACACTAGATTATGATCTGGGAAGGCTGTTAAAGGCGTCAGGACATAGAGAGAACCACCAACATCAGCATGACATTACATTAGACTAAACTGGTTTTACTCTCCTGTCTGGTACGTCTAAAAGAGCTCCAAGCACAGCTGGACGTGTCCAGTAATTCTGGAAGTGCTTAAGATAGTTTGTCATCTAATGTGTCATCAGAGGAAATTTTGCTGAGCAATTTTCTACTTCCAGATTTAGCTCCAATCAAAATTCTCCAAAAACATTTCTCTAAGCACATACCTAAAACTCACTGTAGCTAAACAAGCTACTTGATAAGCAGAGATGCTTTAATTTAAAAGATGAATTCCATTCACAACTCAAGCCTGCAGCCCCTTCTGTATGCTAAAGAGTGTTTTTAATGAGAACAGCATAAAATGGCACTCAGCCTGTTTCTCCTGAGGACTGGTTTAATCCTGGGCAGTCCTGAGCACCAACGCTTCCATCTGATATCACAGAAACTTTCTCTGTCCCTCTGTGAAGATGCTGCCGTTTACTTCACTGCCATCAGGATGTGCTCCATACCCAGCAAGAGTAACTTCTGCCAAATTTGTCAGCATGCAGACTAGAGGTTTTAAGCTTAATTTCCTGAACTTATAACAAAGGTCATAACTGAAGTCCAAGTGAGATAAGGACTCTTCCCATTGAATTTCAAGATAATTCAGTGACATTACAGAAGATCCAGGGTGTGTTTTAGTTATTAAACCCTACAAATACTATTTATGTTATTTGCCTTGATTGAAACCGTCATTGTCTATTGCGTTATTTTCATTGCTGCTTTTACATCAATAACAACATTGGTTGCACAGAAAAGCACTCTCTCAAGGGAAATGAAAAAACTGAATTTTGGAAAGAATATGTTTTTGACAGCCTGTTTTCTGTGATTTTGTGGCACTGATGCAGAAGTTGGTTGGTTTCCAGAAGCTAGCAGATGAGACCCTTTCTTCTAAAGACACTGTTTTTCTGAAAGATTCTGGGAGTGGAAAGATTTCTCAGAAACTGCAAGGGCCTCTGGATTATCTATCTTGGTGTGAAAAAACTGACAAACACAGCTTATCATCTCCTGCAATGGGAAATGAGAATTTGGGCAGGGGAGGAGTGGTGGCCCTTGTTAACATGATGCAGCAGTCTTCACACACAACACTTTTTCAGGGAGAAGGAAAGTGGTTGCAAACCTGAATGAGTTCAGCTGCTGGCTTTCTTCTTTTCTCAAAATGTTTTTGACGATGTTGCTCCTGGACCTTCAGTGCCAGCCCCGAGCCCAAAATGCCCTAAAAGCATAGAGTGATGCAAGATTTTAGACATTTCTTACTCAGGAAAAAAAAAAAAAAGGTTTAATGATGAGAGGAAGCAGATCTGTGGGTGGAGATGGAGATTGCTGCATGGAATCTTTGTGCAGTTCCCATGCCTTTCCCGCTGCTCCACCTATAAGACAGGAGATTGTCATGATCCTCTCAAGGATCACAGGCCACACCATACCATTTCAAGGTCCTCAAAAGTCTTCTTGACTGTCTACTGCTTTGAAAGCTGGAGGTGTCCAGGTGGCGTGTTACTTTCCTCCCAGGGTAGAGTGAAAATGTGCGTGTGTGATACAAGAGCTGTGCTAAACCATGCTCTGGATTTGGGTGTGCAGGACTTGCCAGCCTCTGTGAAATTCTTTCCAAGTCTCAATCTAAAGGAAAAATATCCTAAAATCTGTGCTTAAGGCAATTTCTGTTGCTTTTCAGCCCATCTCAGTCAGATCTTGTCTCATTCTTATCTGAGGACTTTGCAGACAAAGGAAATAGAGGGCTGGGTAAAATGGACCCAATTCTAATTATTAAAATAGTGGGCCCCATGTCCTTTGAAAACATGTCTTGAGGGGGCTGTATCAATTCCAGTAAACCACCACCTGCCAGTGTACGGTCTCATGAACTGCCTGTGGTTTCCCAGATTGTTCACTTGCTGGATTAGTTTTGTTCTGTGCCAACTAGCACTGTCAGACACTGCCCACATGTGATGTGAGGAATATTGGGGTGATATAATATTCCCAACAGGCTCTGTGCAAAGTTGGGAAGAAACCAGTTTCATTTACTAATATAGATCTACTCAAATCTCTGAAGTACTTCCTAAAAAGGGATTTGGTTCCCCCAGTGGTTTTATTAACTTTACCTTCTTTTTGCAAGTGCACAGCACTGGGTTGTGTCTAACAGAGGAGAGGGAAGGTACTTACTGCAGGAAGAGCAAAGAAAGACACTCCAATGAGAGAGAATGTAGCTGCAATCAGCCGCCCCTCCCAAGTTTTGGGGGTCTTGTCGCCGTATCCAATCGTAGCGAGGGTGATCTGTGGGCAGAATGACCAGGACTTGCCATGTGGAAAACAAAGCCAACAGCCCTGTTTAAATGTCACCATGAAAGCTGCATAACTCACCTAGCTCTTTGGGTGCTCATGAACAACTTTGTGAAATAGGATCTTGTTGATGGGCCAACCAATTTTTTTATGGCATCATAGTCCCAGGGCATTGCATGGAGAATGGATTTAGTCTTAGAGCAGCTGCCTTTCTAGGATGCATTTGCTGCAAGGGAACACCATGTGAGTCTCCTGCCTATCAAGGCAGAGTTAGGAATGGGACTTGCCAGTTAACAGCTTGCAGACTCCTAACAACCAGTCAGGACTAGCTCTGCATCAAGTCCTGGTCTTTTTAAAACAAAGATGACTTTGTGAAAACTTACTCCTTTCCAGCACAATTGTTAATTTCCAACTGTGTACCTTTTCTTACCAGTGAGACTTTATCTAAATGTCCTGGATATACTCGGATATGAAAACAGCCAGGTGTTCTTTGCAACACTTGGTATCTTATGACTAATAATAGCAGGGGATATCTTACATTTATGAGTGAACTACATTAAATAAAAAGTAGGCTGCTGAATTTTAGTCACAGCATGACATAGACTTCCTTTACTATCAGTAGCAAAGCAACATGAATTCTGGAATGGCAGGAATATTTTGTTATTGAATAAGTAGTGGTGCAAACCAATACTCCTCTTTTCATTGGAACAGAAAGAACAGATGTATTGAAGGTCCCTCTTGTTCAGCATCCTACCACCAACGACATTCCCTGATCTTTGGGGAATCCATGTAAGACACGGGACTTGTTGAGTTAACCTTCCCAGAAATATTCTTCTACTTCCTATATCTGAATCCAGAGACATCTTCAGTCACTGGCTCCTTAAGAACCAAACCTCCATGAGTGTCTACCCCAACTGTCCAACATTTGGTGCTCCTTGCTAGCCCAACAGAACTGTCCCTTGGCCAGCTCTGGTACTGCCATTTTCTGTGGGATGCAGATCTCACAGGCAGGATGTTGCTGTCATGAGAGCTCCGTCTCCCATAGTGCAGTTATCCCTGAAGAGATGCTCCTCTAAAAGAGAGGACAGGACACCAGGACCAGGACTGTGTTCCAGACACCAGGAACACAGACTGATTTCTGAAGGAAGTTTAAGCACCTACAGGCCTTTGTCTGACTGAAAATCAACGGGGATGTAAGTTCTGTTAGTTGGTTGTAGGGGCTCCCCTACACTGGCAATGTTGCACAGGTGACATGCCTTTCACCCAAATAGAGCAGCACTTGCACAGTAATCTCTAAAACTTTATCTCTTCTTGGATACAAAGTTTTTTAAAAGGGTATAAGGTATTTTTGGAGTCGCTTACCAGCCCCCACCACAGTGCATCTGCATAGGTTTCAAACTCTTCTTTCATCTCCACCCCATTAGCATCTTTTTCAGGAACATCTTTTTCAACCAGATAAACAAGAAATGAGGATAAGATGAGTGTCAGGAACCCGATGTACCAAGCAGTGATGAGTTCCTGCAAAAGAAACAGATGACCATGAAGGGGCTGACAAAAGCCTCAATACCCGCAGTGGGAGAGTAAACATCAGGAGGAGAGAGAAGCACAGAGGGTAACAGCAGAGCTGTCACTGCTGGCTTTGGTCACAGTCCATGACCAGCCCAGTTCAACACTTAGAGGGAAATACTGCAGAGATTAACAAGAATTAGCCCTTACATGGCATCTTCCTTGGGAGCAAGTTGGAGAAATGGTAGTTCTGCATAAAAATGGTAGTTCTGGGTTAAGGGCCTTGCTGCTCCCATGGCACAGGGGGCTGCAGGGCTCTGTCCCCCACCTTGACTCTTCCCATTCCTTCTGCCCCTGGGCTTGGTCAGCCTTAGCAAGCAAATCAACAGCTCTGCCCTATCCCCACCTCCAGAGAGCCAAGGCTGCAGGATGCACTTCCATCTCTTCAGCCACATGAAAGCAAATTCCATCATGAATGATGCTTTCGACATGAATTCATGCAATAAGAACAGGCCTTGAAAATAATCTGTTTGCAAACAAACCCTGAACTTCACTGTTTTAGAGAGAATGACTAAAGTGGAGTATGTGTCTAATCCCACTGAGGTGGAAGATGCAGCCACCCAAGTTAAAATCCCAGCAATGTCTGAAACAAAGCAGAAACATTTTTGTTGAAGGCCTTCAAAAGTGGGTAAAAAATCAATATTTCAATTCATTTTATGGGAACTGTATTGATACAAAAAAAGAAAAAAGCGCTGTAGCTGAGAATTTCATGATTGAACCATGAGATAAGTGAACAACTTTCTTAGCTAATTTCTGGTGTGCAATCACAGAAGGAAATCGCTAGCAACATTGTTTCTTTATTGTCTCCAATAAAGCAAAGTTCTCATAACCCCTTCTTATCTCCCTCAGCCAGCTGAGATCCAAAAGTGGGTGGTAGGGAACCAAACTTTCCCTATTTCCAAGCAATATTTGAATGAAATCCCACACACTGAAGCCTTAAACAATTTCTAAACAATGTCTTTGGTACATACACTTCTTTCATGATCTGTTTCCTGAGAAACATTTTTGACATAAGTGTTTATCTGCCACCTGTCTTGTCACAAGTTTATATGGGGAAGAAACAGAAATTGGTAAGAAATTAAGCATGGTGGGTATCCCCATCAGCCCCTACCCAGAAGCAAAATCTAAATATGCTGTGCCAACTGGTATTTTAATTTTCAAAACCCGCTAAAATGTCAGGAATGTCATTCATGGATAAGAAAAAAGTATGTAGCAGAGTATATGTAATTTTGCTACATCCTGTGCAGATGAGAAATCTCATCTACAGGATTTTTAAGCAGATAGATTTTAACTTGTAATAAGGCTTTGTGAAAATGCAAGTACGCAGTGTATCTGTCTGGTGTGAGTCTGTCTGACTGCAGCACCAAGTTAGACCAAGCAAAGAGGATTTTAGAAATTTTGCCTGTCTGGGTTCACACTGTATTGTTCACATTTCTGTATTGTGTGACCTATGATTCCAAAAAGAAATTTTACCAGTAGCTCCCTCTGAAACCGCATTTCTGTGCACATTTCTGAGGCTAATTATCCTCTTTCCATCCCTTCAGAGTCCTATTCCATCTGTTGATCAGACAAGTCTGAGAAGCCTCTACAAACATATTGCAACTTCACAGGTGTTTCTGTCAAAGATTTCCACATACTTCACTATAAAAGGGATGTCCCTGCTCCTATTCAGTGTAAAGGCAAAATTCCTGTTGTAATGTGAGGTAATGAACATGCTCTCACTTTCCAGCACCATTCAGTACAGAAGGGTAAAACAAGGGGTAGAAACGGTTCAGAGAATGGAAGAGGGAATAAAGCTGAAAGAACAAAACTATAATTTGAACTACGAAAGATAATTCCAAGGCACTGCTGTACCTGTGCATCCCCTCTGTTTCCATTTAATCTTTGTCCCCATGCCCCAGCTGAGCCCTGCAAGCTCCTCACTTACTTTGCTATGTGCACAAATAGCTGATCCTAAAAGTTTCCACGTGCCGCCCCGCCTGTCCATTCGGAGCATCCGTAGGATCTGAAGGAAGCGGAGGCTTCTGAGAGACGTGGCCAGAACATTGCCCTGGTTCCCAACAGCAACCACTGGCACTGAAGCAATCAGCACAAAGATATCTGCAAGGCGAAAAGAACAAAGCCTGCCAACAAAAGTGGCCCCATCACCTGCTTCTTAATCCCATCTGGTTGTGCTGCAAATTTCCCGAGGCAAATTTCAAAGCTGCCTGAAAATGCCTTCTCTTGCCAATTAATCAGATATCTGCACCTGCCACACAGTCAGCGCCATGCACGGAACCTCCCGGAAAGCTTTGGGATCTGTTTACAGATCGATGCACTGGACTTGAGACACTGAGCTTGTTTAGGGATGCACAGAAACAGTGTCCTAATGCTGACAGAAAAACACCTGTAGCACAGGAACACCACTGTAAACAGGACGGCAGATGAGAAATTCAGGTTTGATGGTACACTTATTATTTCATTCTTTTGGCTGAGTTTTCCTACTGAATCTCAAAGCCAGTATTACTATTTTTTTGTAAGTGCTCTCAGGATAAATTTGCTGATAACTGAAGAGGTTAGAAATGCAAATTGCATAACTTCTTCTTGTTTCCTTTCTTTTCCTTGTTTCCCCCCTGCTTTTTGATCCTATACACATACAAGAAGAAAGTGGTACCAAACTGTTTGGCTTCAAACATTCTCTGGGCATTCAGTCTTTAAATTGTCTTTCTATTCTATTTCCAGCCAAAAAGAGCAGATTTCAGATTTATTCACTTCCAATCATCCTCAAAACAAACCTATACCAGTGACAAATGAGAGATAATACTAATAAATCCAGGATATTTTCTGTTCTTTACCCAGATATCAGTGAAGATTCATTCTCAGAAGTGAGATGACACTTCTACTGAGAAGGCACAAGACTGTCAATCCCACTTGCTCACAGCAGACTCTGCTGCCTTCACAAACCTTTTAGAAACATAAGAAGTATCTACACAACTGTAGCACCCAAAGGAGCACTACTGAATTGAGGACTGCACAGATGCACAAAGAACATTTGTTACAATTTTGTCTACCATTTAAACCTATGAGATGAACAAAAGGAGGGAGAGGAAAGAGAGGCATGTATTCATGCTCCCCAGAGTGCTATGTGCTGTACAAATAAAGAACAAAAACCTAGTGCCTGGCCTGAAGAGCATCAAAACAAATGAGGGTGTCCTAAAATCAGTGAACAAATGCGGATGATAGGTGCTCAGGGCAGAGTGAGCTTCTAAATGTTGGCTGGTTGGTTTGTGGATATAATGAGGAGTTGCAGGAGGGGATTCAAACAGTAATAATGAATAATTTTATGGATATTTATAGGCAGCGCCTTCCAAGCCTGAAAGACAATATGGGTCAAATGACAAAGATACTTGTTTGCAATTGCAGACCAACAATACAATTGTAAAACACAACACAAATATGAAAGAGGGCTGGAAAAGATGGTATAGGGTTGGGATCTGAAGTGGTTTGAAACTGAAGACAGAGATTCTTTTTGGGGATTAGCTTAAGAAAAGGAAAATGTGTTTGAGGATTCATTCTTTTTTCACAGACCAGATACCCAAGTGTCTCAGTCGTTGCTGCTGGCTACTTCAAATTACTCCAAGTAGGACACAGGTCCTGGCACAAAGGGCAGATCTGATTTCAGTACTCTTTGCACTGCCACTCACCAGTTCTTTGACAGCCCCCAAACAGGCTTAGAAGGCAAAGGACCATAACATGGAAAACAGTAATAAAGAGCATGTGCCTACCCAGCATGCACAAAGGCTTCCTGGCAAATTTGAGTCTCCCCCTCCATCCTTTGTAGCGACAGCAACAGCCAGCAGCCCAGATTCTTAAGGCAAACTCTGCTCCAAAGATGAAAATGGCAAAAGTTTCCTGTATCAAGACACAAACTACATTGTTAGTCTTACAACAAGTTTTGCAGTACTTCTGGACACAAGGATACAGCTGAAGGAAATAGAGGAGGTGCAGATGTTAGGATACGTGAGAGAGAGAGAGGAAAAATGTGGAGGAGAATACAGACTGATGAAGGAGGAAAGGCAAAGTGGGACACAGTTTTCCAGCCTAAGTACTCTGCAGGAAGGACTTGCCCCTACTGTTGGGTAAATGTGAAGTGCTTACCCTGCCTTAATGCAAGGGCAATTATTTCACAAATAGACCTCCTGTTCCACACAAAATGAGCTGATAAATGTGAGTGGTGACTGCAAAGTCCCCAGGGCACTCTACAGCCACACCCAGGGTTACCCACCAGCAGCTCGTTCATGCAGCCATATCTGTGGAGACAGGGGCAGGATACAGGATATTCACATGGTCATAAATTTAAGCCAGTGATAAAGACATATGTAAGACAAATTTAAGGTATATATTGTTCCCTTAAATTTCTGGACAAAAGAATGGAGTTTTTCACCTTGATCAAGAACCTTTCTAACCATGGGGAGGGAATGGGGAGCAGAGAATTTCTGTGAGGTGCTGAGCAGAGATGGGCCAAGGGCAGCATGGGGCATGTGGCCGCTTTTCCTCTCTATGAATGAATAGCTGGCAAGAGGGAAAGGGTGACTCTTCCTCATGCTCATACCCACAGCTTCTGGTGCTTCTGAAAACTGCTGAGAGCCACAAAAACAAGCACAGGAGAAGGAAAAAATAACCTCAGGCTTTTTCTAGTGTGAAAGATGGGTCTAAGCAGGGTAACAGAGACCAAAAGCAAGTTTCACATTCCCTGAGGGATGAAGGTGTTTTCATACAGGCACTTTTTGAGAAGGAACATGCAAGGGGAATTCACCTTTCATTCCTTTTGACATTTAGCTCTTGCTCGGATCTACATGTCTCTGGGGGTACAAGGGGAAATGGAAACTGAGATCCTGGAACTAATTTTGTTGTGCAGTTTCCCTAGGGATGCCTTACACAAGGCCAGGTTAAGCGAGACATTGCACCCTGTATTTCATGACAGCTGTGGAAGCAGAGGAAGTTCATTTTTAGGGTCATTTTCATAAAATGTTGAATTTGCCATGTTTATACTTAGTGAGGATTTTTTGTCTTATTTTTTAATTCCTCTGCTATGTGGGAGGCCTACAGAAATAAAGTATTGAGCATGAACTTCATTTATAGAACAAGTGCTCTGGAAATACAGAGAAAGGAATGTATTTGCTCCAAATACATTTTCTCTCAGAGGCACTGCCTGCAGCAATTTCACTTATGCTGCTATGGGACACAAACAGGAGTCCAATTCTGATGACCTCCCTTGAAAGAAATACTAGGATTAATGCTAGAATGCTATAGAATGAATAAAAATTGTTGAAAGATCCCCCCCCAAATAGTTTTCAAATGTGCTTAAGTCTGACATGGTGAATAGGAAATTTACTGATAATTTGATGGAAGGACTGTAAGGAAAATTTTGAAAAGCCTTTATTTAAAAGCCTCAGTCTAGGATTTTTCCTCTCATTTTGACTCAGGAACCTCACTTTCTTTTTACTTGGTGTTGACAACGGACTGGAAACTTTCCAATACTTAAATGTAGGGTCACTGCTCCAGGACCAACAGCAGGAATATTGCATGCAGAGCCAGGAGTTAGTTTCCATCCCTGCTGAGCGGGCTGATTTCAATACAAGGGCCTCACCAGAGTGATGCAGCATCCAGAGTCTACTTACCAGCAAGAGGAGCCAGTCTCCCGAAACTGTTTCATACTCCTTGAAAGTTGTCAGGACAGCTAAGATCAAACACCCCAAGACAATCAGAAACCTGGAATGAAAGAAAAGAAAAAAACCACAGCATTGTTACTCCTCTCTGTGTTTGCATTGGAGATCCAGCCTATAAAATCCTGGGTAGAGACCTCCACGGGATGGTTGCTACTCGTTGGCAAGCAGTGAGGTGGGCTTTCAGGAGGAGCAAGGGTTCCCAAACCAGGGTGGAGTGGGGGGAAATGGCAGCCACGGCAAGATCCTAAGGCAGAACCTTCCTGGGAGATACATGCATTAATTAACTCGCTTGCATTCTTCAAGAATGAAATGGGTGATACTGCATTTTTGGAAAGGATTGTATGATATGGCAGAGGATTGTATTGCTCAGGAGGTCTATTCCAAACTGATGTGCTGTGTGCTTCCCAGAATGGCACTGCAGTTACAGTGGAATGAATCTACTTGGCACATCCTGAGACCTGGAAACAGTAAACACTTCACTACAATGCAGCACCTGGACAAAACCTCTCTTTAAAACTACACTGCATTTCTTTTTATTGGTCTCTTTTTGCACTCATTTCTATGCAGATGAAAAGACAAACAGGTTTGAAAGAGTAAGAAGAGAGGGTAAATTTCTACTCTCCAGTAAACAGTGTGTGATAAATCACTGCCCCTGTGTTACTATCTGTCTGTGAGGCTCCAGAACAGAGATTTGACAAAAAAATTCAACTCCCACTGCTGGCAAATCCAATTCAGTCTAATTGATCTGCTTTGTAAAACTATTCCCAGGTTCAAGCTATTCAAAATCTTTTATATAAGTGATTACTGTGAAGCAAAGCAGGGCAAGCTCATATTCTGGTACTTCATGTACCCAGATCATGGGCATTTTAATATGCTTCCAAAATCTGATCCACAGGAACAGAGGGGCAGGTGGCCATGGAAATATTTTGAGTTTAATGAATAAATTGGAAGGATGTCTTTGTAAAAGCTCCGGATCCCCTGCTTTCATAGCTAGGGTGCATCAAAGAAATGATAGGCATTAGGTACTGAAATCATCCAGGGAAAAATGCTTATGAAGAATCAAGCTGTGTTTATGTGCAGTACCTGTTTTGAATTTCAATCTGGTTCCTGCAGTGTGATTTCATTTCTTGCTGAGTAAAACCCCACTTTGTTTCCCTGGGTGAAATGAACGGAGCCACAGCCTGCGGAGTGGAGGCAGCGACCAGGGCTCAGCTCAGCTCAGAGACACGTCTCCTCCAACCTGCCTTGGGTTTTGTTTCCTTCATGTATGGAGAAACCTAGGGCTAAAGAATGGTGTTCTGAGAATGTGCAGCTTCTTTGCAGCTGGAGTAAAAGGACAGAGGTGAGCTCCAGATAGCTCCTGATGCCCTTTGTAGGGTGTTTCCTCCAAGCAGCGTCCACTAGCACCCTCCATGCAAGGAAAAGACGACAGTGAAACACTTCATAGCAAACCCTGAAGGATTACTTTGCTGTGGCTTTCCTAAAGTTCACTGTTCTTATGCCAGGAAAATTTCAGATCAGCCATCTCGAGCAAGGTTAGAATAGAAGTAAATATGTTTGCTCACGCTAAATAATTTTGGATTTCTTTGACAAGTTTCACCTTTTGCCACTCACCGGCCATGCTTTAGAGCATGGGTTATGTAATTGGTAGGAAACAATTCAGAATGTGTCTTTTGCCACCTACCTATCACCACACTCCTGCTGCTCAAGGCATTTGGCACCCAGCAGTTCTGTGGTGCTCCTGCCATGCCCTCGAGCTTGCTCTGACACACCACTCCTTGTTGTCCCCACCCTGCAGTTATACAGCCAGTGACTCACTGGCTTCCCAAGACCCATGACCCAGCTGTCCTGAACCTCCACTATCAAACTGGTGAAAAGTAAACAAAGATTCCTTTGATGAGCTATGAACCACCTATGCTCTGTCACGCTACAGCCTTTACAGTGGTACCATCACTAACACTCCATCTAAATCCTTGAGCAGCTGCTACTTGGTACTTTCCATTACAGCCATTTCTTTATACCATGTGAAAATTCAGTCACCCATCAGCTCACAAGCATCATTTAAATGATTTAATGAAGAGAGAAACACTGAAAGCAATCCAAGGAATTACATCATTACATTACATCATAAGCTACTTAAGCTAAAGGCATGGATTTACGACATCATTCAACAGCACGCTGTTGTCAATTAAAGATGATGTACAGACTTTTGTCCAAAAGGAAGACAGAAGATAAGTTAATAGTGAAATCGTCATCTTTCTGCCTAAAAATGCCTGCGGTTTTACCACTAGAGGGAACTGGTGCTCCACAGAGCCAGGGGATACAGCTCACTCATTTTCCTTCCCCATGAAACAGACTCAATGCAGGTGATGTTCAGGTGATCGCACACATGTATTTGATATCCAATAAAAGGGGTCTCACAGTGGTGAAAGGCTTTGGTCAATAAAAGTCCCAGATGTTGACGCTAAGGGACAGGGGGTGCTGCTTGTTCGATGGCTTAGTGAAGCACAGCCCATGCTGCAAGTCCCAGCTCCAAGTGAGAGCCCAGCCACGAGAACAACAGATCATGCAGGTCAAAAACCCACTAAAAATAGGGTGAGAATGGGATACTGAAGATCACAAGTTGTCATGAACAATTTTGAGAGCAAATCTGAGAGGGGATTGTGGCCTGACCCCCCATTGCAGGAAGAGCATGAAAGCACCTCAGAGGTGCAATTGCTGTGTGGGAACTGCAGTCTGCAAAACCACACAGCCCATAGAGATAGGCTCCTGCTCCTTCCTGCAGGACACTGGAGTGAAAAGCCTGTCTTTGTATCCATAACCATAATCCATGTTGGAAGGGTCAGCTCTCCTCCTGCTGCACAGTTTCCAAAAGACAAACACCAACTGCAAACACCCACGATTTAAACAACGCACAATCTCGGCAGTCCTCTCTCAGCAGCTGCAATTATGACTGCGGCTCAGAGCACTCTATCAATTTTAATCTGCATCGATACTATGCAACTTAGCCTCTTCTGGTTCAGATCTTGGTGGTTTTGAAGCCTGAAAGTCTTGTGGTGTCTTTCTAAGGAAGATGCTACACAAATGTCATCTTTTTTTCATCAGTCCCCCTTGCTCAGCAAAGATGATATCAAGGTTCATCTTCCCCTTGCTGCTTCCGCCCATATTGTGGGCACACCATCTATGCCCATATGGTGGCCATGCAAACATAAAGACAGTTGGCAACAGGACAATACCTGAGTCTATACTGTCTAATTTCATCTTGCAGAGGCAGCAGTGTGGGCTGAGTGGCTGAGTCTGGCTGTAAAATCATAACAGGCAAATCACAGGGTAAGAAACTGCTGTAATGCCAGAGGATGAGCTGAAGGAAGACTGACACTGACCTGGGGAATCATGGGACAGGAAGGGAGGAAATCTGAAATTTACTCACAGTTATAATAATTAATGGGATTTAGAGCTCTAAGGGTTAAAAGAAAGAAATAGGGTGAAAATCAAGATTCAAAATGAAAATTGAGTCCTATTAAGCCTAAGCTTCCTATTAAACAGTGTTTCAGCAGGTGGCAGTCCAGACTTCAAGACTGTAAATCACATATACCAAATGAGGAACTGAATGTGTTCTTCAGGTTTTTAGAATCATCCTTGCTATTATTTTACACAATTTTTCACAGCATTATTACATTGTTCCTATTTGCAGCATCATGCCTAAAATCTGATTAGTTTGTTGTATGCATAAGTTCCAGACCACCAAATGGCAGTGCTCTTTTGTCACTTCACAACTAATATGTTATTCAGGTCAATACATGCTCTTAGTTTTAGAAATCACATGTTTAATACTCATATTTTCTAATTGCACTATTTTGGTGTCTTAAAAAGAGTACTCAAAAAAAATTTTTTTTTTCCAGAAAAGGAGTATGTATGACTAGGCACCATCATGAATCAAATGTTTTTTCTATGAATATCACAGACTGTTTTGCTTGGTAAGCATTTACTTATTTCAATATTTCACATTCCTTGAGTTTTTCTTCTACATCTGCATTCATTTGAAGACTATAGAATGAAAATTTAGCTGAGAACTTTTATATGTTTTATATATACATGTGCTCACCATGTTTCTTGTTTACCATCCCTTCCTTCAGAATTGTAGGAGCACATCCCATAGTAATTTGCATGTAATCTATTCCAAAATACAGCAGTCCCTTTGAAGCTATTAGGAGGACTAGATACATCATAGGCAGGCCAAGCAACATTTGGATCTGGCATCATTTTGGCAAATTTTTGTGCTGTGGGATAAAATGTTACATCTCAATGAGGTTTAGTTAATAGGGAAGTGGGTACTTCTGGTGTACAGCTCAGGTTGCTTTAAAGTAAATAGCTCAAGCTAGTCAAGAGCATCTACAGAGGCTATTTCTTCTCCATAACTGTGGGGACAGACTGGTGACAAGCTCCTGTGGAGAGGTTTGCTGTGTAAATTGGCTGAATGCCACCCCTTATTTTCACTCCTGTTTTGGATATAATTACAAACACCACATATTAATAATATTTATGTATTTTTACTACCGAAAGAATTACCCAGTCACCCACTTCTTACATGACCAGGTTTTTCTGAAGTCTCTTAATGTAAATTTGGGTATCAGATCTACAGGTGGCCAAGGATTCTGGTTACAAAATTATGTTCCAGGCTCTGGACAGGAAAGCCTCTTGAACAGTGACTAGTAAGAAATCCCCTCCAGTGCAGCAGTTCACAGATTTCTGTTTGCTCTCACATCTTCAATAACATTTCTTGTAAGCCATTGGGATTTCTTCTGTCTCCAAATGTTCTTATGAATCTTAGATTTTTCTGCTTTGCTTCATTTGGTACTTTATTTTTTTCCCTTAAAGCTTGTTCTCTGGTTTCATTATGTTCTGCCACCTGGTAAATGCTAATGGAATTCTCTAAGATTGTGATATATAAGGAAAATCTGGCAGTGTTTTGCTGAATTTTTGGTTTAGGATATCCAAAGCAATATGGTTCTAAACCATGATTCCCACACACTCTCCCAAATTTCATATTGGAACAACTTATTTTCTTCAGCTATTGGCTTTCACTCACAAGGATTAAAAATGCATCTTTCCTTACAGTTTTTCAGTTGCTCTATATTCCTACCCACCATCTTTTTATCTTCTTCCAAACTTCATTTTTCACAGAACATCTGCAGTATCTTTCACTGATCGTTTTATGGTTGCTAATGAGAAGTTTGAGTCAGGATTTTTAACACTAAAAAAAAAGACATTACCAAATATTTGAGAACAGCTCTTCAGAGAGAAAGGAATGAATGTCTGATTTACACAGACTCAGGAATACTCACTGTTTAATATTTAGATTCTTGAATCTCTGCACTTCCAAGCAATAGGCCAGAGATCAGCACTGAGATAAGAGTGGCAGGAAAAATCCAAACACTTTGAGAGGCTAGAAAAGTGCAAGGGATGCAGGGAAGAGAACTGAGAAACTTAGTGGAGATTCTGGAAGAGAAGAGAAAAAGCAGCAAGTCTTGCAGGTAGGGATGTTCTGAGGTTGCTGTTTCTTTGCACCCACAGATTCCCCTGAGTGCACACACACAGCTCCATGCAGAAGTCCCTGTCCCAGTGCCACTATACAGCAAGGACAGGGTAGAAATGTCTCACTCAGTCAGCTGTATTGAACTCTTGCTCTGCTGCTATGGCAGAGGCAAAGCCCTCCACAAGATGCTGATGCTGTAGGAAACCCTAGGAAGTAAGGAAAGGACCCCAAAAGAGCCCTATTCTCACTGGCACACAAGCTGGTGTGGCAGGTGATGCGGTGGTAGCCCAGGAAGACACTGGTGTGTGCATTGGTGACAGAAGTGACAAACATTGACCCTCGCACGGGAGGAAACTGAGGCAGAAAATTCCAAACCCTTACTCATGCCAGGTTTTTGATGGCCTTGGGTTCTCATTGGCAGAAATAACTCTGAATGGGCTTCACTGCTGTTTCCCTAAGGCTGGAAAGATTTCAAAATCAAGATCAGGGAGAGGAAAGTGGTGTTTCATAGCAGGGCACTTAGGGTGCAAAAAACAGCTTTTATATCATCAGATAGTTCCTCTTTCCTCTCCTCCATGTACAAGCCAAGGGCCAGGTTAAAGCTTCCTTGTCTCATTGCTTTTTCTTGAGGTCCTTTCTTAAAAAAACTTTTTCTGCTGTGCCCTGTTGACAACCATTGCCAGGTTTCTTAGGGAGCCTGGCACGCTGGTACATTTTGGGTCAGCAGTGTCAGCACAGACACCACCAACCTGGATTTTCTGCTCGAGGGGGCATTTCAGAAGAATGGCCTGACACATTTTCCAGGTTTGCTGGTATGAGACTGCAGAACAGCCCAGAGTACTGCACTGCCCTGCCTGTCTTTTCTCAGTTTGTAAGACAAAAGTCGTACATCAAGATCCTATTTCCCTCCTGAAACAAGTGTTAAAGGTGCCCCAAAAGTCCTGGCATATGTTAGTTACTAGGAGAGACTAAGACGTCTTCTCACATGGGTGACTGGCTGGGGGACAGATGGCAGAAGTGAAGGAGAGGCAATGACAGCATTAGCTACCAAGAAGTTAGATGTCTCCTATCCTCCTGCAGCTTGAATAGGGATGGAAAAGCTTCTGACTGTTGCAACTAAGTATTCTGAGTTGCTTCATTAGTGGTTTAAAATTCTATTTTTATATTAAGTAAAGGGCATCAGATTGAACTATTGTTTGGGGCTTTTATCTGCCATGACCAGAATGCCTATCCATGGGCTTATCTCTGGCTGGCAGCAAGCTGCTAATTGAGTTGAGACACACAGACTACAGAGCACGGTGAGCCACGCAGTGCAGCAAAGCAGGGAGAGCACGGAGCCCAACCACATCACCCAGCAGCCCCAGCTGCAAAAAACACAACTCAAACGAGCTGCAGAAATGCTTCTGACAGGACATTCTCCAAAGGACATTAACAAACTTTTGTGAAGCCACTTGAAGGTAAATCTTAAGATTCATACACTGGTTTCTGCTAAATTTTGCAAAATAATAGTGCAGGACATTTGAAAGCCAGCCTGGAATTGAGCAGTGAAGTGCCCAGCCTTCAGCAAAATCTGTAAAGAAGTGAAATTAGATTATATAAAGAGCCTAAGGTAAGAGTAGCAATCATCCATGTCAATGTTTAAACATTTAGAGGAAAATTTCTAGGAAGATACCTTTCTAAATGTCACCAACACTGCTGTGTCCAGAGAGGCAAAAGATCGAGGAGTCTACTTACAAATAGGACAAAATCTGAGTGATACCCAAGAATTAGGATGTCTCACAGAGAGATGCCCTGCTCTCCCCCACAATCCCTTCCCATTTCTTTAGAAAGAAGGAGAGGAATGAGTGATATCCTCTGAAAGCTCCAAAGAATGCAAATAGGAGGAATTTCTGAACCCACAGTTGTGCCTTCTGCCTTGACTGAACACAGTGTTGTGATATTTTCTACCTTCCCAATTGAAATCAAGGAAGATCAAAAGACTGTAGGAGACAGAAAAAACCAAACAAGCAGATGAACCCATTCAAACAGCCCACCCACCCTTTCTTCCACCACCTGACCAAATTCCCTCTTCTCATAGGCATTCACATCAAATGTATTAGGTCCACCAAAGGTGATACAGCTGAAAGTGAAGTTTTAATATGAAGGCAGCACTGTCCAGAAATAGTCTCTGTAGTCTCTAAAACAGAGTTTCTAAGCAGGAAATTGATAATATTAATTTGGTGGCCAGACAGGTTCCTACAGTGAACTGAAAAGAGAATCTTTACTTTTCATGCAAGATTTCAACCCATTTGGGAGTTTTGATACTTGGGGATTTTTTCCACTTTTGACCCTAAATTGCAAAAACCATGCTTTAAAAAAATGCCAATACTTCCAGCCCAAAGTAGCACTTTCAACCAAGTGGGATTGCCAAGTCAAAAAACAATTTCCAGCTGGGACTGTATCTTTTTTGCCTGTGCCTTCTCGAACTCATCACATGCTCACCTTTACGTGTGAACACGAGCACTTCATACAATGATCTCAGTTCTGACATGGAGTGGGACATTCAGAAGAAAAGTTGCATGATGCCATTCCCAGTGGACTTTTTAGCATGGTCAAAGATTTGCAGCTGTGTAAGGAAGAGATGCATGGCTGCACATGACCTGCACCCCACGACAACACTGCCAGTACACTCCAGTGGGTTTTCCATTATGGGCAATGAAGGGTGTCCTGATAATGCAGCTCCGGTGGAGCCAGATACACGGCTCAGTTCTCTCAGATTAGGTAGGATCTCTGGATTTTCTGGCATTAACTCCACAGACAGCTCTATCATTTTGCACCTGAGCTGGTCACAGTCGTGCTTTTGACACAGGGCACTTGACTCAGGAGTAAATGCATGAAGTATTACAGACAGAATGGAAGATAGATCTTTTCCACACAGTGTTTAATCACTGCTTTTACTGGAGAAAATCAGACAAACGTCTCAGATCTTTGCTTTGAACTATCCAGTTGTTGGGTTTTTGTAAATCCAGGAAGAGTTTTTGAATCTTTTCTAATTTTTATACAAGTGAAGACTGCAGAGCCATTACTTCATCTTAGCCTATGAGACAACACTGCATATCAGCTTCCCTTAACAATCTCGTCTGTGAACTATGACCCATTCACACATCCAGTGGTGCTGCAAAAAGCTGACATCAATCAGTCAGGGAAGGATTTCTTACTGTGCAGAATGCAGAGGATGAGCTCTCCTCATCCCTCATTTATCGAAAGGGAGAGAAGAAAAGGAGAAAGGATTTGTGCTAAAAGATGCAAGGGCTGAACTCACGTTACAGGAGCTGTGGATGAAATGAACAGTGGTGGTCTGGAGAAATGCTTTTCTTGATATACACAAAATGACACAGACAAAATAATGTGTTAATAGGTCAAATTTCACTGGAAATTAAACCAGATTTTTAATCCAGTTTGACTTAATGCTGTTATCTTTCCTTACACCAAACACTTCATTTTTCCTTTGTGCTCCGTAGATAAGCAGGTTGTAGTCTGGCATTCATGATCAGTCAGGCAACAAGGATTCACAGCTCTGGCTCATTTCCAGTACCCCAGAAAATGGCATTAGCTGGAAGCCAGGGGAAGGCCACTGAATGCAGAATATTCTTAAATATGTCTCTAAAACAGAATTTGGAATGTCTCAGAGGTTCCAGATGATCTCAGATAAAACAGCCATTTTTAAGCATATCAGTGTAGGAGCCTTATCTCACTCTGATCCCAAGGGCTTTTATCCGATAATGATGGACACCGTAATGCAACTTCACTCTCACACTGCTTCTCCACAGGGGCACAGATGTTCCTCCCATAGGTTCTGTTTCATATTTTCCAGCCCTGTATGAATACTGAAGATCCCCCATGGAGCCTCAGTGCACTCAGTGCATGTGGCCCAAGCCCCATTTTTTTGTCATTTTGGAGGTGATGGTTCCATTATACCAAGAGCATTGCCAGAGTCCTGGCACTGAGCACAGTGTCACATGGGTGAAAATCCCTTTTGGATGTGAACCTGAGCATGGTGTCCTAATCACACCCTCCCCAGATGGCCAAATGCTCACTGTCATGCCCTTTGTCTCGGTGCAGAAATGAAACCACTCCCTGTAACTCAGCCTCACACCAATCAAACCATGGCCACAAGTCTCATGTCCTTTAATACCTGCCCTTCAAAATATATTTGAGAGCTTCCCTCGTCTGGCAGTTCTATATGAACATTTTGGATTTTTTTTTTTTTTTAACAGTTTATTGGGAAGACAGAAGAGGGACAGAAAGCTGATTTCAACCCTAAAATATCAGCTGCTGCCTTGATGGTTTAACACATGACAAGATTTGTGGTCTGGATAGGAATGTGAGGGGGATGATCAATTGTTTAAAGGCAAATCTCTTTATAATAAGTGTTTTTTCTGATATCTTCCGTTTAAACTAATTAGAATATGTCAATAACTTTAATGTGATTCAGCAAAGGTGCTTACAGAGGCTGTGCCATGTGGAATTTCTGTAAGATCTGCATCTCCACAGGAAAGAGCATTGAAGGGTCTTGCAGCTGCAGAACCTGCATGGTGCTGATGGAGCTGCTGAGGCCAACACAGGAACAGCTGAAGCGCGGGGTAAGTTGTATGTGCTCCTTATATATAAGAGAAGTTATATGTGCTCCTTTTCCACCTCCAGTTCACATTCATCAGCAAATGATGAGTTGTGGTAGCATGGCAAATGAATCACACCCTCCCTGAGGTGAACTTGGGATAGGCTCTTTGGAGGTCATTGTATCCTCAGGACTCTGATTTACCCAGCTGAACAGTGACATTGGAACACAGTATTTGTACCTATGTAAATTTGATGCTTTAAAGTGTTTCTCCTGTTTTGCATTACCATAAACAATTACTCAGCATTCAAAATTCAGAATGATCATCTTTAAGCATGTAATATTTCATTTGATGTCTGAAGTCTTTGGTGGAGGTTATCAGCCTTTTCCAGACCTGTCCAATTTTATTCCTGAAATGTTTCACCAGCATCTGCAACAATGCTTCTCAACACAATGTATGATGGCCCTTCTGCTCAACTGACTCATTAATATCTCAGATTGCATTATCCCTGTTTATCCTGACAGATTCAAATAAAGACAATTCTATCAAACCCTCAGGAAAAAATGGCAATATGGAACAAACTATTTTTGTTTTTCTTTGAAGGTAGAATCAATTGAGTTCAATAAGTCAATTGAAATGGCACAGATTTCAGCATATGTGAAGTATATTTAGAAAAATAAAAAAAATTGCAGTAATGAGAAGTTCTGTGTGCAGAATACAATCTAGTAGAGCAGTTAAATCTCTGCTAAGAAACTCTGTTGGGACTCACATGTTTGTATCCTCAAGCCCATAACTCTTTGGGTCTCTCCTAAATGGAACAACTGGTTTTACTGAAGGAAGGTCCTCTGTAACAGAGGAATACTGGGTAGAGTGGGACACAGCCTTGACATAACTTTCCTATTCTTACTTGACATCCATGGGAACTGGAATTCCTACTTGTAATTCAAGCTTTGCCACCTTCTTCTGTTGGGGCATTAGTGCAGAGTGTGGCTGAAATCTCAGCGTAATAATGAATCAGTAAGAGTGGAGAGTGAAATCCATTTTCAGGTATAGCATGACAGACCTGATCAGCCAGCCAGCCAATAAACCTCACTCAGAGAGTCCTCTGAGCTCCACAGACTGTACCAGCTAGATTAGAAGGATAGTGGATACCTAACTCATCTGTACACACACAGATATTTGGGTGCCTGAATTGAATACCCAAATCATTCATTGAATCTCGCCTCTTGACAGTGGAAAGATACAGTCTGGGGCAGAAAACAACAATACTGATGCCCTGCTCACAGCTTGCAGTGCCTCTGACCAGTCCTAAATACCAGGGTGACGAGGAAGGTTTGCATCAGACATGTAGGCTTTTATTGACCTCCCAGACAACTGTTGACACAGGTGTCTAGAGCGTGTGGAAAGTCAGGTTTTTCTCCCTCTACATCCCACCAGGATGTCTCCAGGGATAGGGTGGCAGAGTTGCCATGTGGCTACAGAAAACATTAGTAAGTGAGCTCTAGGCTGTAATGCTGTCCTGGGTGAAAGACCTACTGAATCAGATGATCCCTCCAGTATCTCAATGCTCTGATTGAACAGGAATCTTAACCTTGGCTATCTGCAGCATTGGCTATACATTTATGTTGGGTATAATGTGGCCTGAAGTTGTTCTCCACACTGATTAATTTGGCCTCATAGTCTCTAACTGTTCCAGGGGTGTTTCCTCAGTAGTCTTGATTGAGATGCTCATGACTGATTGTACACTGATTTTTCAATTGCTTACCAGCAGCTGTAGTCCCACAAAGGTTCAGAATTCTGGTCTACACTCAGAGCAGTCCTTTTTTTTTTTTTAACAGAAAATTAAGGAGCCAGTCCCAGGCAGCTCATCTGGGGAGCCAAAATTAATAATGAGTTGTTCTTAGAAATACCTCCCCCATACAATTTTTACCCTTGAGTGTGCAAGAATTCTGTTTTTCTACTGAAAAGACAACTATAAAAGTAAGACTTTCCAAAGAACAAAAGCTTAGTTTCTCCTATGGAGTTATAGCTAGAAAAAAAATAAAAGAAACCAAGTATTGCAATTCCAGTAAAATTATAAGACCTAGTAGTTATTAATTTTCAAGTTATTTGAATTCTGGGGATGCTGCAGTAAGTCTAATGATAAAGCTAATTACTCACAAGAACAGAATTTGAAAGGGTTTCATGGTGAATGCTTCACATTAAATTACTGGCACTATTTTGGTCACTGTGACATTTAAAAAATAAGCACATGGTTGTACTCAGTTTGCTTGTAAGGTTATTAGATGTGTCTCAAGGTGCCCACTTTAAGTGTACACTAAACAGATCTAATGTGGCTGTGGATGCTGTTTATCTAACACAAGTGATTCAACATGCCCACAATACAAAGCATGTAATTAAGTTCTGCACACACCATTATTGGAGTTATGGGGCAGGCTAAGAAATATTCCATTCTTTAGACTCTTGAGGGAACCTGTGCTCCTTCTTCCAGCATGGATCATTATGTTCTTTCCTTCATAGGACTGAAGAATACAAAAGTGTGTGAAATATTTCAAACACAAATATTCTTTTGCCAGGAATTTTTAGTCATTGTCTTTGTGCAAGACATGTCACACTAAGCACAAAAGAAGGAGTAGCTTTTCCCTTGGGTCTGCACAGTAGAAATTAATAATGTAGTCATCATCTTGTACATTCTGTGGCATCTTTCAACCTTGCTCCAGTGCTTAAACTCATGTCAGCTTTATTCTTTCTGTAATCATTTAATATGTGGAAATGTTATATGTTGGAGGATATGGTCATATCATAAACATATATAAATGTTTACTCACCTCCTGAAAGTAGTTTCTCTTTTTCTGTTTTATTTATTTTATTTATTTATTTATTTATTTATAGTACAGTTTTTATTAGTGCCCTAGTATACAGAGCAAAGAATAAATTGCACATGTCTGTCTATTCATCCTTTATTACAGCATTAACCTTTCCATTATCAGCTCAAAAGCAGGGGTTTTATTGCAACCATTAGATCCAGCAATGTCTTCATAGGATGATTTAGCAGCAATCCCTGTCAGTCAGTTGATGTCCCACAGATCCAAATTTCATGAGTTAGATGATAAAAGAAGAAACGAGAAATAAGAGCTAAAACCAGATTGAATTCAGGGGCTATTGGTTCCTCTCCACTTGCTTTTATGGTACAGCAAGTTAGCTATTGTAGTGACACTAACAATTTGTTCAGCTAATGTTTCTAATTGATAGGTAGCAGTTCATCAGGTCAAGCATTTTTTGCATGCATGAGTTTCCTTTATTTCCTTTATTTCCTTTATTCAGCTAGGAACAAATTAAGTATAGATTCTAGGATTTCCACATAAAAAATCCAGACCCCATTTATTTCATAGGTATATATGAGGCATATAACTATGCTTTTGGGAGCTACCAGTTCTTATATCTGAATGACTTCTTAGAGTCAGCATGCACTGGTATGGTTTGTATGCTTCTGCCTGCCCCCTCAGGTCCTTCTCTCTCTCCCCTTAGTCCACTCCACCTGCAAAATGGCATTCAGCCTCCTCCAGGCAGTGCACCAGCTTGCTTGGTGAGGAAACTCCAAAACAGAGGCAGAGCAGGTAATCCCTCAAATCCTACATGCTATTTGATTGACTTAGGTGCCTTGTGAGCTCTACAGTGTGGATAAAAAAGATTGATGCAGAAGTGTCTTAGCTGAGGAAGCTGAATGACCACTTGAGCACCATTGCATAAGATGGGATGCACAGCACCTGAGTGATCTGGAGAAATGGTAAGGCAAGCTTGTGGCACTCCACCTGACAGCATTCAGGAGAACCAGCATCAAATTAAAAGGTACAACAAAGTTATCCTGGGTTAACTGTCTACCAAGTTCCAGGTTAGTGCTGATGGTCTCAGGAATAAGTTCTTGCCTGTTTGTCACTCTTTGCTGCCCAATGGAAACTGAGAAAATGTGAAATATCAACCTGAGCAGATTGAGATAAACTTAGTTCTATCCTGCCTTCAGCCTTATGGTCTGGATCTCATCATCTTGGCAATACTGGGCTTAGGGGGAGTTTAGGCCATGTGAATCTGTTGCCCAGTCGTCACTAAGCTCCACAAATGTACACTGACATCCCTCTAGTTACTTTGTGATGGGATTTCAATCCTGGTGAGTTAAAAAAAAATATTATCTGTGATCCCTGAGAACAAGTTTCTGTACATACACTCTTAAAACCTTACCTTGAAGCCGGAAAACCAGATCTGGTCAAAAGCAAGTCATACCATTACCATGATAGTACCTCTAACTTAATTGTAGGGTGTTTTAGTAGGAGAGTGTCAGAATTAATGAGTGTATCAAGGGCATTAAGACAAGTGTAGCTCAAGTAGAATGGGTTAATTTTTCATACTAAGAAGAAATTTATTAATGTGAGGGCACAAACTCCTATGCTTTCATAGTTAATCTGCTTCCATTATCATTGTAGCCTGGTTAAAGCAGGCTCAGTTATTTCTACATCCCACTGACACCTGTTCCATACTCCTATTTTTTGTTTCTTAAAAGCAGTACATATACAAAGGTCACCATTTAAAGAAAGTAAGGACAGCTTGAACAGAAGTGTCATAAAATCCAGGAAGTCTTTGATGCACAGGATGACACACTTAGTACATCTTACTTCCACAGTCTGAGCTAAGCCAAGTGCCAGACCTGGCACCAGGAAGGGATATCTCTTCACTTCGCTCTGGCATTGAACATTGGCTTAGGCCTGGATATTTTCTTTTCTTTTCCCTGGAACATAAGGCATTGCCTATTTTTTAGGCCTATCTGGAATTATTTTGTTATAGCCGGAAATGGTTAATGTCTCACACTTGAGACACTTGGTCTTCAGCATAAGCCTTTTTTTTTTTTTTTTCAAAGGCTTCAGGCTCATCATAGAGGTGACTATCATTGTTCTGGTGAATGCAGTTCATAAATTGTCTCTGATATCATCTGAAGAAAACACTTAATCTTCTGTGACTGCGTGTGATTGAAGCTGTTGGTTCTTGTTGCCTTTTCCAATGAAAGAGCGGACCCCATCTTCACAGCCTGGAGCCTGACCCCTCCAGCACTGAGGTGCAGGAGGAGTTGTAACTTCTGCACATGCAGCAGACAGACCATTGAAACAAACCCAGAAACATCATGGTATCATAAAATACCCTGAGCTGGAAGAGACCCACAAAGATCATTGAATTCAGCTCCTGGCCCTGCACAGAACAGCCCAAGAGTCGCACCATGTGCCTGACAGCATTGTCCAAACGCTTCTTGAACTCTTTCAGGCTTGGTGCTGTGACCACTGCCCTGGGCAACCTGTTCCAGTGCTCAGCCACTGGGTGAAAATTTTTTTCCTATTACCCAACCCAAATCTCCACTTACAGAGTTTCAGGCCATTGCCCCGGGCCCTCTCACTGGTCACCAGAGAGAAGAGATCAGTGTCTGCCCCTCCTCTTCCCCTCACGAGGAAGTTGTAACTGCAATGAGCCCCCCTCAGTCTCCTCTTCTCCAGGTTGAACACACCAAGTGACCTCAGCCACTCCTCATACCGCTTCTCCTCAAGGCCCCTCACCATCCTCAAATGTCTTTTTGTATTGTGGTGCCCAAACAGCCCCAAGGACTCGAGGTGAGGCCACCCCAGTGCAGAGCAGAGCGGGACAATCCCCTCCCTTGCCTGGCTATCGATGATGTGCCTGATGTCCCCAGGACAGGGTTGGCCCTCCTGGCTGCCAGGGCCCTGCTGACTTATGTTCAACCTGCATAGACCAGGACCCCCAGGTCCCTTTCTGTGGGGCCACTTTCCAGGCTCTCATTCACCAATCTACCCACACATCCAGGGTTGCCCCAACCCAGGTGCACAATCCACCACTTGCCCTGGTTAAACTTCATGTGATTGGTGATGGTCCATCTCCCTAATTTCTCAAGGTCCGTCTGCAGGGCCTATCTGCCCTCGAGGGAGTCGACAGCTCCTCTCAATTTAGTATCATCAGCAAACTTAGTCGATACACCTTCAGGTCCAAGATGCACATCTGTCTCCTTATTCTATCTCCCTACTCTTTTTGTAATTTTACTGACCAGCTCTTCTCCCCAGTTCCCATAACAGCTGTAAGAAGCTGATGTGAGAGCACAGAATGTAAGTGAAAAGTACTAAATAAAGGAAGCAGACATCAGTAACTTCATTTTCCCCCTGTCAGGTTTAAAATAATTTTTGATGAATAGGGAGAATATCTCTTCATGTGAACTAAAAATATTACAGGAAATTAAATGGGGTTGTGAAGATGTTATATCTGGAAAGTATACTCAATCATTATAACATCAGCTTTAGTTCTGATTTGAGCTTCAAAACCTCAAACTAAACTTAACTTTGGAGCCCTCACAACATCTCCGGAGTGTATTCTGGTTGTTATATTTAGAGACAGTGTTACATGAGTGTTCTGTCTTTATGTGCAGCTATTCAGTAGATATGGAGGCAGTGGGTAGCACTCCGGAACACATCTGCTTGATACACCAACATTATGGAGTCAGGAAGGTTTAATTTAGCAGCTTTAACTGCATGAATTGTTCACAGGGCTTAGATATGAGCAACCACAAATTATTTAATTATTTTTAACATGAATACCAAATTACTTTCAGGAAAGTTTGCACGTGGGTGTGAGCATGTGTATCTGAATTCATTTTCTGGCAACTAGACATCCTACAGACATTGGTTTGCTATTTCAAGGAGAGATGAAAAATCTAAACTACCCTGATCATCATCCCTATCCTAAAGAGGATTTCCCAGAATGCTTGAGGAAATCTGGCAAATCACATTATTCACTGATTTTTTGAAATGTTTCTATACTTTAGAAAAAAAAGAAAAGAAGAATGCACACCTTTGCTTTGGGGAACAAAGCCTAGAAAGAAACATTTGGGAAACTTAAGAAAGAGTATGAAAGGAAAGTAAGAGCTTGATCTTGTGCTTATAGAAATTACTGGCAAAACTCTCAGTGACTTCAATCATGGAAAGACCAGAGCTCAAAGAATGAGCCCAAGAGGGGAAGGAAAGAACAGGGCAATGATGAAAGACAGTAGGCACAGAGAAATGGTGACAGTCAGACAGCAAAACCCAAAGACAAACTCTTTCATGTGAAAATCTCCACACTTCAGTGACCTAAGTACTTCTGATGTCTGGTAATTTCCCTCTTTGGGGAAAATGGCTCCAAACATACTATCATCATGCACTGAACTCAAGACATTCAAAGTTGATGCTTATTTTTCTTTGATGTTTTCTCTTTCTTTACTTTTTTTTTTCAGCCTATCTGCTCTTGGCTCTGGAATTTTTACCCCACCAATTCTGAGTACCAATGTCTCTGGTGAATGGGAGAAGTCTTGAAGAGAGATCTTACAACTGTAAAAAAACCCTTTTCATTGTAATAGCTTGGAATTAAGATGGCAAATTGAGGTGCCCTTTAGCTAATGCTGTAGCTTTATGTGTTTTTCAACAGAACAGGAGAAACCTACTAGAGCAATGAAAGGCTCGGGGAAGGCAAGCAGACAGGATGCAGCTAAGGTTTTATGAGAAGAATTAGTTTTGAATTTTACAGTGTCAGTTCTGAAGGCCTGGGGCTTTAATCCTGCAAAGACTTTACCATGCAATCTGTGCTGGATATTACACCATGATACATCATTTCCTAGTTACAGCACAAATTCTTTTCCAATTGAGATTTCTGATAACTTTGGAAAAAATAAAGCGTATGATTCAGCTCCCATTGATCAGCTGAACTACACCAGGCTGCAGAGCTGTGAGGATATAATCTTTTGGGGGAGTCCAATTTTAACAGACTGCTGGGGATATTTTTGGTTTGTCATGTGCAGACTGGCTGTAATCTCATTGGTACCCACTGAGAAGGCAGAAAGGATGATGTCTGTGCTAGAGCTGGTGGTGAAAGGTTATTCTTAATTTTGATCTGGCAAGCGAGTTATCAGCCATCATGAATGACAAGATTCCTTCTCCCACTCAGCCAGTGATGAGCAGACATTAAAACCTACTGTCTTAAAAAGGCATAATTACAAAGCCATTTCAAAGTCAAGGTTAAAAACCTGAGATGCTTCATCGCTCTTTTGTAGGAGAATATGAAATAGCATTGTACTCTTTCTTCTATGCCGTCATTAATTCTCTAAAAAAAATCTGCAGTTGTTGTTCTAGTAGGTAATTGACAGTTAAAGATTAGAAAGAATGTTTTACCTCAAACCAGAGAGAGAAAACTGTTAAAAAAATGAGACATTCCTGGCTATTTTTGGCAAAATCAAGTTCTGGATCAAATTCTCTGCCAACAGAATGGAGCTCATTACCATGTCATAACAATGAGGAAGGCCACTGGCTGCTGAAAAAAGCTACTTATAATTGGATGAAGCTTTATGTTAGTTTAAAATAAAGTGATTCAATAAACAATAAAGGTGGGGATCATTTCACGGGTTTGTGGGATGGCACTGCAAACTAATGGAGTAAAGTTTTCCATCAGTATCAGTGTCTGTTTTCAAAGCCAAAGAAAACCAAGGAAATAAATAACAAAATTATTTCTTAAGTAAATTCTTCATTCACTCTCAAGGCAATGTTGAAGAGGGGATCATTTGATGTAATCATATAATGTGAGCAAATCTCTGAATAACACCTGCAGCAGGAAGAGGGCATCAGTGTTAACTCTCCAGCATTGGCACCAATGTCTGATGATTAGCACTCGTGAAAAACATTTTGTTGCACATGCAAAACCCAGTTGCTAAGGGGACCTGAAAACTATTCAAAGCCAGAAAGTGGCAGGCATCTTTATTCATGCTCAGTGTTATGGTGTCTCTGTAATCCTCTTAACTTTTATGCAAATATTTGTGGTGAGAGATATCACCTAAGCAAGTAGAGTAAGATCTCTACTGTCTTGCAGGTAATGATGGAAGAAAGGAAGAAGAGGACAGAAGAGTGATGTATAGACAGCAGGTATGTCTACATTCAGGATGAGCACCTGGGTTCTATAGAGCCTGGTGCCAAAATGAAACAATTGCATTTATTCAACATGTCCATGTTCAAAACACCTAAACCCTTCTTCTGATGAAAACCTAGCTAGCCTCTGTGTGCTGCATGCCTGCTGCTTTCCACAGACTGACAAATACAAGACAGAAGGCTAGTCCACCTGCCTGATGTTTGCTTGCTGATGACAAGGGAGAAACCTCAAGCAGGAACTGAAATTGTCATCCCACACAAATACATGCCAGAAGCTTTACAGTTACACTTTTCCTTCTTACAAGTATGAGATATTGTCCACACAATTCAATATAATTCAAAGAAGCCGCTTGACGCTAATCACATTTGTTAAAATCATGCTTTTTTTTGCTTTCTAGTATCAGTCTGATGTCTGACTGCAAGGATACTTAAAGCACTGCCCCCTCACTAATTTATTCTTGCAGACAGGGAGCTGAGAGGTTCCTTCATGTCGAGCCTCTCAGTGCAGTCTAGGAGTGGTTTTGTGATTCCCATAATTCTGAAACACTTCACAGAGCCAGGATCCAAAGCAACAGAGGTAACATTTCTATCTGGAAGTTTCTATTGGAACTGTGTTAACAATAATCCAATAAATTAATTCTGCTGTCTTCATAATTCTCCCGGATGATGTCAGACCACACCTAATGCTGATTTCCTCTGAGTTACACAGGTAAGCACAGCATGCAGCACTAGTCCAGAGTTTGGCTGAAGGAGACTTCAATTTTACAGAGTTTACAGGTCCAATAATTTCTGGAAATTTCAAGGACCTACTGTGCTAACAAAACTTTAATTAAGGGAGGCTTGTTGAGACAGTCCCAAAGTGTGAGGCTAGTACTCATAATTCATTAAAAAAATAAATGCCTGTTCAGTGTTATTAAGAAACAATGGCTAGGTAATTTCCTTTGCAGGGCATATTATTTAGTCTGGAGCCAGTTTACAATCTTGGAATATTAATTACCTTGCACTAATGCTATCAATACCAAACACACACAGGTGGACTTTCACAGAGCAGCTGATCTCTTTATACAACCTAAACAGAAGCCATCCATTGCTTTCCTATATTTCCACCTTAGCATCTGATTTCAGCGGCGGGCTGACAGCCAAAACCAGGAATTGAATAGGAGATGAATGTTATCTGGTAACAACTATGGTGGATGTTCTAACGAGCTGATAATAACTCATTAATCACAAATGAAACCCTGCCATAATGCAGCCCCTGGCTCACAGTATAAGGAGGAGGTGTTTGCACAATAGGAGCAATGACCCCTCTCTCTCCCTGCTCCCTTCCCAAATGCCACATGACCCAAATGGTCTCCACCAGCACAGCCCATTTTGATACCACAGCTGCTGTCCCACTTCCAGGAGCACTTCTTCTCCTGAGGAATGGGGTAAAAATCATCTCTGGAATGTGCAACATGGCACATCACACAAAGTAGAGAGATTTCCTTGGGCAAAAATTCATTTCTCCAGTGCTGTGAGCTCCCAGGCTGTGAGTATGTTACAGGGGACACTGGCAGCAATCTCACAGGCAATATCACCATAAGGAAAGTTGAGTTACTTTTGGTTATGTAGGACCACACCAAAGAGAGTCACCCGCGGGTGCCATTGTGTTCTGAGATTTACCTCTCTGCACCCCACTGAAGTGATTTTGGCACAATGAACACAGGTAAAACAACTTCATTTAGAGAACAGTGGTTGCTGTGACCTTGATGAGGGAATGAGATCAGTTTCTGTCTGCCTGGGAGCTGTGGCTTGCTACCCCTCCTCTTCTCCATGATGCTCGTGTTGGTCCCCAAGTGCCCATAAGCTCCAGTCCATACCAAAGGTTTTAACAGAGCAAGGCAGGATAAACCTTGCAAGGTGATCACCAACATTTTTAGTCTTGTTCCTCTGCACTTTTTCTCTCCCTTGGCAATTCCTCATTACTTGCTGTGTGTTTCTCTAGCAGTTTCCTAGCCTACATCTGTTGGTTGGTTTCTCTAAATCCCTTTAGCCTTGGCTTTGTCCAGAAGCTGCAGAGCATAAAACATTACATCCCATCACAACCACAACGCAGAAGTGATGACAGCTCTGGAGAGCATCTCAGGCTGTAAACCTATATCTGGTATTTAGGATTCATTTTATGTTATCTTTACACTGCAGACCAAGCAGCAATTTTAATACATGAGTAAACACAGAGATTCAACACACCAAAGGAGAAAACATTCTCCTGGGATGTACACAGAAGGCAATTTAATGGGGGTTTTTTTGCCTCTAAGGCTTTTCAGTGCCAAAAGACCTTGAAATTTATCTTGTAACTGCCCACTGCCCTTTTTTTTTAAATCTCAATGCTTTTGCCTTCCCACCCTGAGGACACACTGTACTTTGCACTACAAAGAGATACAGAGTTTGTCCTAGACAAAAAAAAAAAACCAAAAACAAACCCAAACCAAGCCGAACCAAACCAAATCATTTTGCAGGGAAAAAAAAAAAAGCCACAACATCTCTCTAGCAACTCCTTTCTCATTTTAGCAAAACATTGCTACCACTTTCAAAGCATCCAAGTGAATCTTTCCTAGTCTGCTTTAAATATTTATCCATTTACCTTTCATTTTAATATACAGGCTTCTGGCTCTGAGAGATTAGACACTTAAAAGGATGCCCTCACCTACCAGTTCTCTTGGGATAATCACCGTTCCAATCCTACAGGGAAAGACACACTGCTGTGGTTTCGGGTGGGCTGATTCAGACCCTATAATGTGCAACTTCTCTCACTTCTCAGGTTACAGTATTTTATTGACTTTTGGTGGTTAGCTGAACA
The DNA here is from genome assembly GCA_013400975.1 of Atrichornis clamosus. NCBI lineage: Eukaryota > Metazoa > Chordata > Aves > Passeriformes > Menuridae > Atrichornis > Atrichornis clamosus. Next base: position 9,830 of record WBMZ01013244.1, on the reverse strand, counting down.
GGCTGAATGTCTCTGTATCTCACTGCAAGCTAAATCCAAGAATATATAGTGAGTGAAGGTCTACTACATTAATAAATAATGGCTGTGCAGAGGGAGGTAGGAATTCAACACCTTCTGCAAATAGTTGCAAGGCTAAAAGCAGTGCCACCAGGCAGCCCAGGATGAGCCACTCAGTCTGATAGGCTGGAGAACCCAAGGGCACGGTGTAGCCATGAAGAAATGACTACTGTTGCTCAATGACAGAAACTCATTCTTAGTTAATAAAATTTTATGGCTGAATCCAGTGATTTAAAGGCATTTTTGGTGTCTTGTGTTTCTCTCAAGGAGGCACCAGAAGAGTGTAAATGGTAAGACAGCATGAGCCAAGTAAATGTCAAAGTGAAATCCTTGGAAGTTTTCACTTGCAGTGGTGGATTGGCTCCAAGAGGTGATATGGCTGGACCTGTCTTGGCTCCTGCAGACAGTGCCTGGTGATACGTGAGGTTGGCAAAACCAAGAGTCCCCAAATCAGACAACCAAAAATAGAAATGCAACTATCCTCCAAATTCATTTCTAGCACTGCAAAGGCCAAGGACTTTGAAATGCTGAAATTCCTTCCCAGTCTCAGCACTATTTTCTGTCTCAGCCATCTGTTGCTCTCCTGCTTATCCCAGGGAGCTGTGACAGCTGCCTGTGCTGCACAGCTTCCCACTGAAGGGCTGCAGCCCAGGGAATGGCCTGTGCTGGGGTAGGGACATGGGAGAGGCAGGAGAACCATCCCAGAGGGACTGTGTGGGACCAGCTGCAGCCCCATCCTCACCCACGTGCCCCTCAATGTGGGGAGAAGTGCTTTCAGTCCATATTTCCCTCATAAAGTTTGGGACAACCATCACCAGTAAACCAAATATCAATTTATACATTCTGGATGCTTTAATATTTTCTTTGTTACTTAACCCAAAGTTAAAAATAAAAAATAAAAAAAGAGATAAAAAGAAAAATATTATCTGGATACTCCTTCTAGAGGATTTTTTTTTGCTGTTGTGAATCTTACTGGAGTAAACTGCAATGACCGCTGCTGTAATGACCCCTGCCTATCTGAATGTCCAGAAGGCCGGTCACAGACAGAGTTAGGGGTAACCCTGGATGTACAGACAGACTGGGAATGAGAGGCTGGAAAGCATCACCACAGAAAGGGACCTGGGGATGCTGGTTGATGGCAAGTTGAACATGAATCAGCAGTGCCCTGGCAGCCAGGAGGGCCAACCCTGTCCTGGGGGCATCAGGCCCAGCCTCGCCAGCCAGGCCGGGGACGGGATTGTCCCTCTCTGCTCTGCACTAGGGCAGCCTCACGTCGACTTCTTGGGACTGTTTGGGCACCACAAAATAAAATAACATTAAGCCATTAGAGAGCATCCAAAGGAGGGCAACAAGGATGGTGAAGGGTCTGGAGGAGAAGTAGTATGAGGAGTGGCTGAGGACACTTGGTGTGTTCAGCCTGGAGAAGAGGAGACTGAGGGGAGACCTCACTGCTGTTACAACTTCCTCGTGAGGGGAAGAGGAGGGGCAGACACTGATCTCTTCTCTCTGGTGACCAGTGACAGGGCCCGGGGGAATGGCCTGAAGTTATGTCAGGGAGGTTTCGTTTGGTTATCAGGAAAATGTTTTTCACCCAGAGGGTGTTTGAGCACTGGAACAGGCTTCCCAGGGCAGTGGTCACCGCACCAAGCCTGACAGAGCTCAAGAAGAGTTTGAACAACACCCTCAGGAACACGGTGTGATTTTTGAGGTGTCCTGTGCAGAGTCAGGAGTCGGACTCGATGCTGATGGGTCCCTTCCAACTCAAACTATTCTATGATTCTGTGATTCTGTATGATTCTTGATGAACAATTAGTGTTGTTCACATGCTACTGACCACTCTCAGAAATATTTTTGCATTCTTCACCTTAAAAAAAAGATTATTTCAGTGTTGTCACTGTAACCCAATTACACCCCATGTCAGATCAGAACAAAAGCAAATGTGATTTTGGCTTCAAGCCTGCCAGCATCGTTCAGTGCTTCAGTGATTTTATTTCCTCTAAGTCAGCAGTATTTAAATTTCTCTGTATATTATTCCTTGTATTTTATTCATATCCCAACAGCTGGATTGTGGCACTGTGCCCTGCATTGTATCAGTGTAGGCTGAGCAACACAGAGCCACTGTGCCTCAGAGATCATCTGCTGATTTATAGCTCACTCGGGCAGAATTTATTTTGGGATGACACACAGAGTGGAAGATCCATTGCCAGTGGCCATTTGACAGCAGGAGGAAAGCAGCCACTGCCTAGTACATATGTGGGACAGGAAAAAAATCCACTTACATTGAGAAAAAAACCTGGTAGAGGAAGGTTATTTTAATGTAGCCAAAATTCAGAGGTCTAAGCAATGGCTTAAGCCAAAGCAATCAGTGCATCATTGTGGAACAGGTATCAGCTGGGCATGGTAAGTGGCCATGCATACATACACAGCTCTCTACAGCTGTGAAATAAATCATGTTACTGTAGAGCAGGAACTTCTGAACCATGGCACCATTTGTGATTTCATCCATAGCTTTGGCTTTGGTGATAGCTTTGGATAGGCTGGTAGTTATGGTAATAATATTTATTGTTCTCTGTTTTAAACAGAGTCTTTAGTGTCACTCTGGTAATATCTCAGCAGATTAATCTAAATTTTTATCATGTGCATATATAAAACTTCCCTGTAGCCACCAAAGGAAAGCTGTCTGGTGTCAGTAAAGGATTTATGGTTTTTACTACAGATGCACTTCCTTAGTCTCTGCTTACTCATCTGTGAAATGGAAACCCTATGATTTAACTACATTTCAGACCAATGAAATGACTGCAATTTCAGCAACTTGAAATCAGGAAACATAACAATATTATTGTTGTTGTTACTAATGTAGGATATCTCAAAAGAAAAAAAGAATCCTTGCACCATGGCAACAGAAGCTAAAGAAGTTGCTGGAAAAAGGAGTCCAACACTGCCTGTTCCCCTTTCACACTGAACTCACACACTGTTTAAGATCATTCTCTACATTCATCAGCCCAGAGGAATCCTCTTTACAGCACCTGTAGAAGCTCTCTGGGGTGTTCCCAGCACCTGAACATATGGGCTAAGAATGTGTTTGTGCTTCAGCTCCTGAGGGCATCATGCACAGAGATAAGGGGCTGTGAGACTCAGCACCAGCTGTAGCAAACATTGTTCAGGCAACTCCCCAATTTCATCTTTCTGTATATTCAGCAGCAGTAGAATGGTAGCTCCTGGGTACCATTTTCCAACTCCCATTCTGATTCACTGCCTGACCCCAGACAAGTCACAAGTTAACATCATTTTGTCATTTCATGTCTGAGTGTTTAAAGAATGCAGCCCTTACCCTCCCCTTCTGGGTGTTGCAAAGCTTTGGCAATTCATACTTGTCAACTGCTTTGGGATCTTTGGACAAAAGGTGCTAAAGGATCAATATTAATATTTATGAGAAAGCCAAACCTACAACATAATGCATGCAAGTTGAATGCAGCTGCATATACTTTGCTGGGCAGCATTGGGCCACTGGGCTTATTTCTCTTCACTTTTTATAGGAGCATGATTGCAACAGCATCCTTGAGTGGTTGTGTCATTTTACAAGGACTATACTTGGCACTAGTTGCATGTTTCACAAAAAGTAAAAATTACCTTGGTTTTCATGGTATGCTAAATGTTGCCCAAATCATTGCATGAAACATTTTACAGAGGCACCTGGACACCTTGACACCCCTGCAATACATAATTCCTTAGCTTCTTTTGCATTCTTCTTTCCTTCTTTGATCTGAAACACCGTCAGTCAATTTTCTATTTTGTTGACCAAAGCTCTATTTTCATAAGACTTTGTGCAGTGTTCAGTCCTGATTAATGACTGACTTCAAGGTCTGGACAGAGTTACCTAGAGGGCTAATCATATAAATTATGATTCTATCTTTATAGAACAAATTTCTGCATGACTGCAAGAGAACCATCTCTTCTTGAGTGCCTGGTGTGATAGCAGAAGCCAACAGAAATGCATCAGAGATTTCTTTCAATTAATCAGTCAATAAAGAGAGAGCTGTAAGCAAGAGTTGCTTGCCCAAGTCAGAGGGCAGAGAGCTACACTCCTGTTGGCTTCAGGGAGCATCATGTGCTTAAGAGAATTGTCTCTCTGCCTCCACATGGGTGCAGTACCACAGCTGCGAGGTACAAAGACCAGGCTATTCACCTTTGTAGCTTTCTTTATGCCCAGCCAACCTTCCTTAAACAGAGTAGGAGAAAAGAAGGTGGCAAACATCAAAAATAGGCTGCTATAACTAGAAAAAACCCCTGTGAATTCATCAGACTGAGAGATGTCTCCACGTGCTTTTTACAGTCTGGTCACGTTCTCCAACTCCTCTGATGATTTGTACTTAATCAAAGCCATTCTCCTTTGCTTCCAATTCCACTCCCCTCTCTGGCCCTGGGATGAAGTCACAGGCTAAGTCTGTGACGATGACAGTCAATGACACAGGCAGTGTTTTGGTCTGAGTATAATGATGGCAGAACTGCGTTTTTGCTGCAAGATCAAAGAGGAGAAGCAGAGCAGGCTATAGAGGAAAACCTCTGTGTATTTTAGGGCAACCAGCTCCTTTCCATCATGCTAGACGATAAACATGTGGAAAATATCCAAAATTAGAGGGGAACATTAGGAAAAGGTACGTTTCTAAGTGTGAGGTGTAATGTGCTTTAGGGATTTATGGGAACCCAGAGTCCATTCCCCCATTCCTCCAGGCACTCTTTTTCAATCTAATTAAGCATAAAGAAAAGTACATGCAACTTGAAGATGATGTAATGCATCTGTGTAATTGAGCACTGCATTGTGAAAGAGCATTCAGTGTAATGTTATGGATATTTGATGGAACCGTTTCCACTATTAATGTTCACTGAGGATTCCAACAATTAACTGTAATTACTGAGGGGAAGGGCCTAGATATGGCTGAGCACAGCTCAAAGAAAACATCTGTCCAGTGTTCTGTGCTGGGCAACCACAAGGATGGTGTTAGGCTGCGTGAGAAAAGGACGAGGCAACAAAATATGAAAAGAGGCAAACGAAAAAAAGCTGAAATAATGAATGGCTTCAAGTTAAAACCCAGTATATATAATAAATATTATAAATGCTACTGCTAAGCCCAAGAGAGAGGAAAGCTGCGAGTATTTACCCAGAGTTACCTTACTTTTTATGATTCTAGAGGATCTTGTAAAGCAAGACCAATATCTAGTTTTATCCCAGAAAGGTTCCCAGAATTTATGGTAGTAAGTAGGGAAAGTATCTTATGAGCAAAGTGATACGTCACCATCTAACTGTATTGCAAATCAGAGCCCTAAAACACCCCACACAAAGGAGGAACATGAGGGATTGCAGAATGTTCTTTCATTTATTACAAGGAGCCACACAGCAACACTTCTTGCTTCATTAACAGATTAGGTCACAACATGGCAAAAAAAAATCTGTTGTTTGTCTCCTGAAAGCTTGTAAAGTTCTTGCTGATTTTCACTAATGTTTCAAAAATTGACAGCTCTAATGAATCAATTTTTCAAGTGAAGAGATGCTAAAAAGGTTCTTAAAAGCATGTATTTTACTAAGTCATATTTTCTGTTATTGTTATCTTTCTAGCATTAACTTGTCCCATTGCATTAATAAAAACTTGTTGCAGGCATTAGCTTTTATATTATGATTCTGCTACACGCATGACAATGGATCCTTGATGTTGTCAGCAATATAAAGCATATTCAGGGACAGAGACTGGTGAACTGCCTATTACCTAGTTTGCCATTTATTCTGCCCCCTGCACCAAACACAACTTCTTCTCTGGGGTGGGAGGCAGGTCTGGTGATTCTGGCTCAATAATTACATCTTTTTAGGATTTCTGGTGGTTTGAATAACAGGTCTAACAGTCTTAGGAGGTCTCGGTGTCACAGTCTGTGACACCTACCGATGTCCAAGGCATTCTAGAGAGACACAGTTTAACTCTGTCTTCCTATTTCCAAACTGATTATGAAATTTCTTTCTGGCATAGTTTTGGGATGTACATGTTGCGTTTTTCTAAGGAGCAGGACTGCTCATCAGCTGTGATCAGTCAGGAAGAGCACAGTTTGCTCCTTCTGGTGCCTTGTTATAGATGGCCTTATAATAGATGGCCTGCCTTAAACTTCTGTCTGCCCAAGCCACAGTGCAGTCTGGGCATATTTTGTTTTCCATGTGCTGGCATTTTGGAGGTTGGATTATAGGTTGGATTCACATTAATGGAGGGTGCCCACACCACATACTGTTTTGTTGAGAACTGAATTCTGACGTTCTCATCTGATCTCATTCCATCTATAGGTCTAGCCATGAAGTGAAACAAAGCTCACTATGAATAGATTTATCAGGCCTTACATTTTCAAAGCCTCATTAAATCCTTTCAGCTGAACAATGCCATGTAAGGCTACGGTAAGATGTTATCATAAGTACTAGTACCCAAGCAACTGCACCAGTTAAATGTTTTTCTCTCTTGGACCTCAGGGAGGTGCAGTGTCTTGTAGAGATGTAAAAGTTTAAAGCTTTACATGAAACTAAAAGTCAAACACACAGGGATTTTTTTTTTTTTTTTTTTTTTTTATCTTTTAGTAGCAAAACTTCTGGCTTAACCTTGGTGGTACTAGGATTTTTTGTTCTGGCAGGTTATGGGATTAAAAGACCAGTGGGCAGTGAAGCAAATTACAGAAAAATAAAACATCTGAGGGAAATCAATCCTTCGGGTCATTACATCCCTGCTACCATGGGATGTCACATAATCCTGTGTAAAAGCAGGTCAGACTGCATCTCCATTGCTGTGATCATCTCTCCTCTGGTGCTTCTAATGCAAGAGTGTCACATAATCTTTCTCCTCAAGTAGTCATAATCCTTCTTGTTTTCAGTCCAAAATAATCATGAGCAATATATTCACATTCGGTCGTGCCAGCACTGTCCTGTCTGCTAACAATTGTGTTTGTCTTCCCAATGATCACACACTGATGTATTGACAGACAACATATATTTTTGCAGCCTCCACTTTTCTGAAGTTAAACAAGCTGACTCAGTGTGTCTCTCCTCGTAAGAAAATAATATATCTTTTTGTCATTATCCCACGGCCCACCTCTGCACCTGATCTAGTTTGAATTTTCTGCTCTGAATACAGATGGACAGATTCATATATAGATATGGGCTGTAGCTTTCTCAGTCTCTATGTTTCTGGAAATTTTTGAATAAAGTTGGGGATCCTTTCCAAGTGCCTGCAGGCCTCTGGAAGACAAAGCTGCTTTTTGATCTGCCTTTTGTTCAATTCCTACAAGTACTCCATGGACTTCAAATAAAAACCCACAGGTTTGCAGTATTTTAGATCTTAATATCTTAGCAATACTTCCCCTTCTCCAGGGCGATAACTTCTGATGCATCCTACAACGGCATCCACTCTTTCATAGTCTTGTTACATTTTCTGTTCACCTCTGTCTTGTAAAAGAAAGGAACTCTTACAGCCCTGCCTGCTCCTGAGGCCAGAGTGCCAGCTGGAAACTGCACAGGCCACCTTCTCACCATTTCACTGCAGGTAGCATGCTGACTAATCCTCTATGAGTTTGACAGATTTACTGAAAACCCTCATATGACAATCAAAATCAAAAGGTTTTCACGATTCTGGGACAGAGTTTGATATTCTCCTAGTTAGAAAGCCTTATGTTCTCTGAGTTTTATTTCCATATTGAATTTGATAGCTTTATTTCTCTATTGGATTTGATTATGTATTTACTCTGTAGTCTTTTGGCTTTTTTTGGCTTTGTGTGGCTCTGTGTTCACTACTTAGTTAAGCAAGAAATCAGAGTTTAGTCCAAAGGGATACTTGAAGAGAAATGGGATTAGAACCTGTTGGTCTCAGCCAATAATAATATGTGAAAAGAGAATTTTCTTGTAGTACCTCAAAGCTGATGGGTTATTTCAAGACTCGTTAGGGAGCATAATTGTCATCTTGTCTCTGTTCCAAATTGGAACAGTTTGTTAGTAATAATCCTGTGACGAAGAGAGCCACAGAACTGTGGCCTTTGGAAAGCATTAGAAATTAATTTTAATTTAACTTTTCCTCAGGGACAGTTCTGGTTCCCTTGGATCTAAGATGGGGTCGAGAGTCAGGTCTTGTGGTCTCTGTTTCAGTTTCTGATATTGAATCAAGCATTCTCTGAAAACTTCCTGAGCCCAAAGTATCAATTTAGAAGCAAAATAAATTACCTAAGGTGTACAGATTATTAAATGGTTATAAAGGACAAGACAGATTTATTTCCTGATTACTTCTTTTGTACTGGGAGTACTATGCTGGATATTCCTTCACAGAATTTAGTGAAAAATAAAATATTATTTCTTTCTGAAAGAGATATTTTGAAAAAACAAAACTCCACACATATAGAATGACATTCTCAACTTTCTTGTCATTATAGAAGTTGCTTATACTGTTGGTCAGAAGGATCCCTTCTTCACTTAAAAATGAAGGAATTCAAGTATGAGAACATGTAAGTACCCATTTGAAGAGTGAACAAGAAATGGAGTATACTACTCCACTCTGGCATATTCAGTAACATTCTGTGAAACCTGTTTAGCCAAAGCTTTTTCTACGTGTTAACCAACCTTTGAAATGCAGTGTATACACCTTCCACAGGTAGGAGCATTTCATTGGGACGTTCTTCCATTTTCACTTCTGTGCTGGTTTTGGCTGGAATAGAGTTAATTTTTTCACAGTGGCTGGTGTGGGGCTGTGTTTTGTATTTGTGCTGAACACAGGGTTGATAATACAGAGATGTTTGTGTTATTGCTGAGTGGGATTTGCACAGAACCAAGGCCTTTTCTGCTTTTTGTACAGCCACACTGGTGAGGAATTAGGAGGTTCTTGGGAGATTGGGAGGAGACACAGCTGGGACAGGTGATCCAAGTAACCAAAGGAGTATTCCAGACCATATGGCATCATGGTCAGTATATAAAGTGGGGTGAAGAAGGAGGAAGGGGGGATGTTTGGAGTGATGGTGTTTGTCTTCCCAAAGCACCGCTACACATGGTGGGGCCCTGCTCTCCTGGAGATGCTGAACATCTGCCCAACCATGGGAAGCAAGGAATTAATTCCTTGTTTTGCTTTGCTTGTGTGCTTGGATTTTGCTTTCCCTATTAAACTGTCTTTATCTCAACCCACGAGTTTTCCAGCTTTTACCATTTCGGCTCTCTCCCCAGTCCTGCTGGTGGGGGAGTGAGTGAGTGCCTGCGTGGGGCTTGGCTGCTGGTTGGGGTTAAACCACAACAACTTCACAGTCTTCTTCCCACCTCTTTCCTTAATGGGAACAGACTTCTGTGTAGACTTGAGGATCAAACCACACCTCTGAATCTGCCCACAGTATTCTCAATTACAGCAGTCTTTATCCAATTGATGATATCTGCTTTCATTTTGGGAAGGAAAGTTGAAAGATGTTAGATTGCTCAGGATAACTGGAATGTCTTTTCTACTGTGGGTCATTTAGACAGAAACAGGACAGGAGGAATTTATCCCACATCTTTTCCACCAGCCTTGAGAGTGTGGTAATTTCCAGGTCAAGGTGGGAGGTGACAACTCAGCTGAGGTGGGGGAAAAGGCAGTAAACTCCTTATCTGATATCTCTCCTTACAAGTCATGTTGTCTACAACTTGAGAAACCCAAAATTTTTTCTTTACCATTTTTCAGGTGAACTGCATGACCTATCTGAATACACAGATGTCTGGAAAAGAGATTGTCATGGTTTTGCTAGAC